>JBBPBX010001971.1:79069-95630 GCA_038048925.1 Garcialebias charrua | reverse complement strand
ATATTTATATTTCACAGCTGCTAAGTGTTTTTAAGTCACAGTTTGGTGGTATGCCTCATTTTTAGTTTCAGCACGTTCTTGTGGTGAATGTAGAAAAAGTATGGTAGTCATGTCAAACGTGTCCTTTTTCTTTTTCTAGATCAGCTAGTTGCCTTCTTTCTTTCAACTGCAGGTACTGTACAGTTTTATTGTTGATTTATGGTTTTCTTGCTATTTTAAGTTAGATTTTGAATCTATTCCTTCACAAAGGAAAATATGGGGGCCGTTCCATTAAATATACATTTGATTTGGCCCTTTTATGTGTCATATCAGTTTGCATTGTTAGTTAAAATCTAAAGATTTACTAATTTTTTTCCTCACAATGCTGTACACTGAACCATTTCCCCTAGATTACACCCCTAAAGTGCATCCTCTGTGCTCATCCTTACAGCACCATTTGCTGAACTGTGCTATTTCTTCCTGCAATAGGGTTTCCCATAATGCGTCCCTCTGCTCTCCACGGAGGGAATAGTACACCGAACAGGTGTGTTCCTGCAGACATTCCCATTCCTGCTTAGAAAGGATGCTGAAATTTTATAAAAACCGCAGTTGCTAACTTAAAATAAATGTTAAAACACTCTCAAGGCAGTTTTTTGTTTCCTGATGGGTTAAAAATAGGTCAACGGACAAGGCAGTTCTTACGTCTTGATATACTGTATTCCCTTTTTTTCCTTGATGACTTGTTTTAACAAGTTTTTGCCAGATTTTTTTTTTTTTTAATAAATGAAGACTAAATGAAATAGTGAATTATAGTTTTGACTTGGAAAATGTAAGCCATCAAAGCAATCTCCAAAAAATAACATGCTAAATATCAGTCGGCATCACCCTCTGACATCCCCTGCTGTGGACTCTGGGGTTTAAATTTCCAAGGGGGGAGAAATGTCTTTATGCATCTGTGTGGCATGGCATATATCTCATGAAGGGACGGTTTATTAACACATGTTTAACTGCAGTGTATGCGCCAGCTGTTCAGACACCTCTTCAGATGGCAGGATTTCTATAAAGAAAATATTCAAAACCCTCAAATCCAGAAAAATAAAAGTCAGCTACAATATTGCAGTGGATTCAGTGGATTCATCACTACCAACTACCCGGTATGTTGCATGTAGAAAATATGAACACGTTTAAACGGGATGACTGCAGTATACTCGTACTTTTGAAGAATCATTCATCATTAGATTCAGTTTTCATACGCCCATCGAAGGCGAGACATTTTCCGATTTAGTCCATTCATTAATAAGCTTTCTTGTCCCGCCCATACCTTTTTAATTTGCTCAAGATTATTTACCAAAATTTAATAACCGCCACCACTAGACAGAGTGCCATGCACATTTTTCATCACACCACTTCCAAGGTCAAGGTCACAAATCAAGGCCAAATTTAAAACAAGGTCTTGGCTTGTCCGGGCCATAACTTCTGACCCACTCAAGATATATCGGCGTTTCCCCTACCATTATACAAGTGGGGTGCTCTGCCCTGTTAACAGAACTGATTGCCTCTCCTACTGAACCGAACTACGTATACCCTCCCCCACAATCCACCTGTCGGCACTGGTGTAATGCTATGCTAGCGGGGCGCAATACAGGCGAGCTAGATAAGCTAAAGGCAACGTGAGCTGCCAAACAGCTCAGCTCTGCCCCACGAAAAGTACTGGTACAAACGGCGCAGCTCAGCTGTAAAGCCTCCAGAATACTTGCACGTACCTCAGTCCGCGGAGGTCGGGCGTACCGGATTAGAGTTGAAGCGGACGCCCACAGGGTATGTCCGTGCAAAGCTAAATTTTTATGACCACGTACTCTGTGTCGCACAATAAACTGCCCGGCGACGGACTGTTTTGTATGTGACACCAATGCAAAATTAAATTTCCCTTCATCCCTGATCTGTCCTTTTCTTTCTTTCGTTTTCCCCCCCCCCCAAGAGGCAAGTGATCTCTTCCTCCTCCTCCATTGATGGCATGAATAAAATTGTGAGAAAAGAAGGGATTTGTCACGAGCAAATTAAAATCAGGTCCAGTGTGTCTGCGGTAGGGTCTGGAGGTTTCCTGGTGGGCTGGTCTGATGTGTGGGCTCCAGGGCCAGCGCTCCATGTTTATTTATTTTTATTTTAGAACTTTTTATTAACAACATATAAACACAGAACACCGCTGCAGCTGGGGCTGCCAGCTCTCGTTTTTTTTGTTTGCAACCTGTCAATCAATCCAGTAGGCACATGACCAGTCGACAACCTCAATTTCTCCCGAAGGTAAATGCCCCTTGTCTACAGAGCTGACTGCAGCCACTCAGGGTGGACGCTCGAGTATGAAGACCCAACCCTCTGCGGACAGCGCATAGATTTTCTGCGCGGCTGACAGGACGCTCGAGTATACTGGAGCCTTAACTGTGTCTCTGCCCCCACCCACTCGCTCAAACTGCCAGTACAAACTGCACGCACCCCCCCAATCGAGAATAATCACAGATGAGATGAGCACCCGCCATGGCAAGTTATCTAAGGGAAACACTCTATATTATGATTTAATGTAATAAAACAATACACATTTGTATCACCACTAGACTGTATGTGTCATGATCTTTTCATCACCATAGCTCTTAGGTCAAGGTCACAAATCAAGGTCAAAGGTTATACAAGGTCCTGGAGTTTTCTACATATTGATTTGTACAGTATTAGTTTGTCAATGGGTGTAATGTGCCTTATGCATTACTCTTGTTTAATTATTTGTCAGCTAACTGTTGCAGTTTTGAAGTATGCATCTTTATTTTTGTCCATCACGGAGCGAAAAGGAGAAGTTGGAAATAACCACCATCTGTCCATTGAACCAAATGTCCGGGTAAGCATGATGACTTGGGAAAAAAGTGAAGGACCGAATTTCATTTTGATGTGTGGCTACATTTAGATGTAAGGTTTCTTTTCGAAAATTAGATTGCCATGTCAAAATCCAGGATGGCTGTCCCTATACATGTCATAAAAGTCCATCTCTGTTGTAAGCATGATGACTTAAAAATGGGTGAGGGTTAGGGTTGATTACTCGAGAGACTACTAGAGTAATCGACAAAACTATTAATTGGACCTCTATCGACTTTTTTTATTTCACGTCGAGTACGGTATTCGTAATGACATCACGTCGCAGTTACAGAACAGAAAATGAATCCACTTCCTGTTTGGAGCGCGTTGCGAACCGGTGTTACACCAAATTCTGTGACCACCGTATTTTGAGACCGTAGGGGGTGGTGTTGCATGAACTGTTGAAGGTCACAGAATGTGGTGTAACACTGGGTCCAATCGACTGAACCAGAACCAGCTTAAAATATTAATCTCTAAACCAATAAAAACCTATTAACATATTAATCTCTAAAATTAAACCTAATGCGCCCCATTGTTTCTAGTTTCGTTTTTGATGTGCCACACATTTTTTTCACTTTTGCAGCTTAATAATACTGTAATAACTAACAGTTTTCTGTTTCCTGTGACTTATTTGCTGTAAGATAAATGGTAGGAGCATAATATATGCTCCCAATGTTTTGTTGGTATTTTTTTGTAAATAATAAATTACTTTTTTTTTGCGGTTTTAATTAGTTAATTATTTTTTGCATCTTGAGATCCTATGACATCATCAACTACTCGAGTTCTACTCAAGTATTATTATGTTAATGTTGAGTTTTAAAATTATGTACTCGTTCAACCCCTAGTGAGGATACCAACTTCCATTTTGGTGTGTGGCAACACTAGGGTTGCTTTCCAACAATTGGGTTGACGGGTAAAAGTTCTATATTGTTACCAATTGAATTGAATTTTATAGAAATTATTTGATGGACAATGACGATCATGGAAATCTAACAAACAGTTTCTCCTCTGTATTTGCAACAAGTATACCTTTTAGATAGGCTTTTGTTCTGTGCAACAGTATCAGTTTAGCCTGGCCCTCGCCTTCCTGTACAGCTCCGCTCAATTCTCATTTCCCTTCACTGCACAGTCTGGGATTTCTCTCATAGACAACGATTTCTCCGGTAGATTTTTACCGGACCAATCAGAGAACAGAAGGGGCAGAGTTTTTGGCCCCCTAACCCATGCCCCCACCTGTCCCAGCGCGCAGAGCCCTATAAAGGGCTCTGCCAGCGCGCAGCCAGCGAGCAGCTGCATGTTCTCATTCAAAGCGATGCAGGACTGTTTTATATGTGATATAAATGTATTAATTTCCCCTTCTTAATCCTTTATCTGGAGTTTTCTTTTGTTTTTTTGGCCAAAAGTCAAGTGATCGCTCTCTTCTCCCTCCTCCTCCTCCTCTCTCTCCGCTATGAGGAAATGCCTCAGGTTGTCACGAGAGAATTAAACTCGGGTTTTACGTTGCTGCCCGAGTCCCTGCAGATTTTCTGGTCTTCTGGTGAGCTGGACCAGCGATCCATGGTTTTATTTTATCTTTTAAAAACGTTTTATTAACATATAAACACAGAATATGTAGGCAGCGAGAGAAAAGCTGCAGGAGGCGGAGCTGAAGTCAAGTTCAGCAGACACGGGGGAGACCACGGGGGAGCAGCCATGTATGGCTCTGAGGGGAGGGAGCAGAATGCTTTTCCCTGTTCAAAATTTTCTAAGATCCAATGGTCTTGTTCCTCAGCAGAGGCCAACGCCTCCAGGAGAAATCGTTTTGTATGGGAGGAATGCCAGACCCTAGTCCGAAGCAAAGTGAAAGACAAGGGTCTGGTTTTAACCAGGCTAGTATCAGTTAAGTACTTTTGTATTTTTTGTTGTAAGCAACAAAACAAAATGTATTAGAAGCCCACTGAAATGCCCTAAAATTACACAGAAGTGTTTAGGCATACAGTAATCCTGTATACTGAAAGATAACTGCAAGGTTTAAAGGTTTATAAAATGCTGCTGAATTTGTTAAATAAAATAAATAAATAATAATAATTAAAGTATTAAATAAGGATGCCGATACCGATACCAGTATCGGGTATCGGTCCGATACCATGTGCGTTTACTCGTACTTGTACTCATAAAAGGGCTCCAATACTACAGGACCCGATACCAGTTTCATTTCATTTCACTGACTATGTAAGAGTTCAAATGTAAAACTTTTTTTTTTGTACAAGTTTGGACATACTTTACAGATTACCAATAGTAATGTACTTTATTTATGTTTGAAGTGTCTAATGAAAATAAACAGTTTAAGTTAATTAAAATGATTTAAAAAAAAATTAATTAGTACTTGTATCGGTACTTGGTATCGGCAAGTACTTTAATGTAAGTACTTGTACTTGTACTCGGTTTTCAAAAATCTGGTATCGGTGCATCCCTAGTATTAAACATTTTGTTATTTGAGGAAATAAATAAAAAAATCTAAAAAAATTCCAAATTATATTGTCTACATAAAACTTAATAATTATTTTAAAAGAAACTGCCAAGTACAGTATAACTGATTTCATGTCAACCATCAACTTGATTTTTAATTTATTAAAAGCCAAGAGATTCACATAACGTACAACCAAACAATAAAGGGTTTTGTAAAACTCTTAAAACCTGTCAAATTATATTTATTGTTAGTACTTGCACTTGGTACTTCTGTAGTTGAAAAATATTACAGTGCCAGTATTTAAGGTTGTGTCTTTTAAAATTAGACTGGTTAGGGATGGAGTTATTTTTGGCAAAACAACAATGGCAGATTTGGATTTTGTTGCCAAGCAGTGCAACAGATTTTGTGATATTTTTCTTTTGGCAGCTTGTTGCGGTTAGTTATCTTGTTAAATATTTTGGCAGTCTTGTAGTGTTTCTGTGTATTTTCTTTTGAAGTCTCTAACACACTTCCTATGTCTTTGTGTGCTAAAATCTTGGTGATGTTTGCCACCTCCTGTGTTTCATACATGATCTTGTTTGTTTCACTCTCAACCTTTTCTTTTCTGTGTCGTCATTACTGTATCATAACACTTCCCTTTCCTTCTTCCAGAGTGACTGCAGTGTTGTCTCTTGGATCTTCCTCTGTACAGTACAGCACTAAGCTCTGGTCTTCAAGTCTTGCTGCACTTCTGACAGGTGCAGGTGACAGAGTGCATGAGTTGGTTATATTTGAACAAAAGGCATACACAGTCTGATTATAATTCCTGAATTTGGGTCAGTAGGAGGGAGGCTTTTCTCATGATTGAGAACACCAAGTCTCTCTGCAAGCTGCGTGTTGTTTGTTCAAGGCCTCAAGGCCTGCGTTTGCGGTATAAAGTTGGAATCTGGTACCAAAAGATGAGCTGGGACAGACATGACTGCCTTTTAGTATTTTTGACTGTAGGTTTAAAACGTCTGTCATTTTGACAGAAATTATTTCAATGTATTCTGCTGGTCATGTTTAAAGAAAATGATTTCAACCAGAACAGTCAGTTATCTTTCTTATCTTTAAGTTTTTCGCAGAGTTCATCTTCATGATTTTCCTGTTTGATGTTATTTTAGCCATAAATACAGCTAACTCCCGAGTTAAGTACGAGTTCCGGACCTAAGGACCGTTCGCAGCTCGATTCTGCCGTAGCTAGGGGGTGAAAATAACTCTTGTTCGTAGGTCCTGATTTCGTTCGTACGTCGCGGAAATAACGCTAACGGAGCGCCGCACACAAATTTATCGGCATGAGACTGAACAAGCTGACATACTGGGCCATAAACATGCACAGAACTTTATTTACAAACACTTATCTAACACATTACACCACACATTCATCCATAAACACACACAGTAACTGTACAGCAACGTTAAACATTGCTATTCAGCACAGCACATTCAATACTGTACTGTACGTACTTCGCCTATCCTAACACACCTAACACAGTGTAATTAATTAATACAGTACAGTAATAAAAATATAAATTAAATAAAAATATAATTTCTTACTTTGAGGTGGTCAAAGCCGCTGCTGCGTCCCGTGTTAGCTCCCGTGTTAGCTTCTGGAGCTAGCCAGGCCGGAGGTGTTCGCGCGGCGGCCTGGCACGATCGGCGATAAATCCGCGGCTGCCTGAGACATCCACAGAGTTCACAGAGACGTTTCCAGCTAGTAATTAATCCATATGAGGCGATCCTGGTCACCAGTCTTCAAAGGCCGGCTCCCGTGTTAGCTCCCGTGTTAGCTTCTGGAGCTAGCCAGGCCGGAGGTGTTCGCGCGGCGGCCTGGCACGATCGGCGATAAATCCGCGGCTGCCTGAGACATCCACAGAGTTCACAGAGACGTTTCCAGCTAGTAATTAATCCATATGAGGCGATCCTGGTCACCAGTCTTCAAAGGCCGGCTCCCGGCAGCCGGCCCGTGACTGAACCTAAAATGGCGTCCGGTGTTCTACTTTAACTTGTGACCGTGTAAACTGGAGACCTTCTTCTTGCTGCGCAAGATTGCGCAATCATGACAAAAATGATCAGAAATGATCATTTTTATCATAATTATTATTTATAAAGCCTTTAAAACAACCACAGCTGCAACAAAGTGCTGTACACATGAAATTAAGAACATTTAAACAAAAAAAAAAACAAACAAAAAAATTATTTTTAATAATTTCATATTTTTATTAAATATGATGCGTTCGTAGGTCCGGGTTGCCATAGGTCGATGGAGTCGTAGGTAGGGGGTTAGCTGTATAAAGAATGTGAATTCTGAATTGGATAACAGACTTTAAACAAACAGAATTTACTTGGTTTGTAAACAAAGTTTTAAAAAGGGATTTGTCTAGACCACATATGTCAAAGTCCCAGCCCGCGAGCCAGATCCGGCCCGCAAATTAATTATTTATGGCCCCCTGGATGATATTTAATTACTATTAGAAACGGCCCGCAGGCCACAGCCGCCCGCTGGTGTTTTGCACGCCCCAACACTACATTCCCCACAATGCAATGGTAGTAGGGGTGGGGCCGATCTGATCCGGAGTCGTGTCTCATGAACCCAGAGTAATAAGACCCGCCTCCCGTCACATTCAGGAAATCCATTCCATAGTTTGCAGCTAGCTACAACGTGCGGACTCACTGTGAGTAGCACTTTAGCTAACAGCTAGCCAACTTTTCATCGTAACATGTCCGCTGTGTGGAAGTATTTTACACTAAATGCCACAAGACAGCAACGTGCAATGTCTGCAGAGCCATAGCGCCACATTAAACTGCGGTCAAGTTAGTTTTACGTTGGACATTCGAGCTCTGGGGCTTCAGCGGGACGCCACTCTCGCTGAACCGAAACAGGGAGACCGACCGCGGCCAGCTGCGTCCAGTCCGACCCGCTGTCTGACCGTCTCGTAGGAGGGACAGGCTGAGAGCGGCTGACCGAAATCAGAGCGCCCGCCCCGGATTGAACAAGAAAAACACACCGCTGAAGCCACGGAGCTCAAATGTTCACCGAGAAGTTGTTAAACTTCATCATAATTAATGACCAACAGCTATCAGCTGTAGAAAATGAAGGATTTCACAGCTTGATACTTGCAGCCAACAGTAAACAATCATAAAAAAGCATATTAATTAAAAATCTTAAGAAAACTGTATTAAAAAAACAAAACGAAACATAAACAGCTACATTATAAAACAATGTAAAATACTAAAAGCAGGAACGTGTTTGTGTTGATTTATGCCAAGAACTTAAGCAGATTTAAAGCTATTTAGTATTTTATTTAATTCATTTATTCATTCTTTTAAAAGAGACGAAATAAAACAAATTCATCAAAAAGAAAACGTTGAATGAAAAGAGTGCAGAAAGAAGAAAAAAAATCTCATCACCCCCTTAATAAACATTGAACCAGTCCGGCCTTTGGCTTGTAGCAAATTTGTTTTTTTGGCCCTCGGTGTATTTGACTTTGACACCCCTGGTCTAGACAGACAGAAGTTTAGTTTAGAAGTCAGTGTTTTACCAAATAACCATTTTGGTGTAAACATAATGTGGTTTCTTATTGCCTTGCTGAAATAAGCAGTCCAGACATTGTATCTATAATATGATGTCTGGAATACAACGTTGCTCTTAAACATGTTGTGATTGTTAAAAATTATTGGTACTCTCAAAATGCATGTATTACTTTAATGCAGTCCTGCAGCATCACCGTTGATGACTTAGGAGTTTGTTTGGAAACCTGTTAGAAACTTAAATTCATAAATCTAGGTAGGTGTGGGTGATATGGAAAAATATTTCACACTATTGTCAGGATTCTGTCATAGTTTTGACATTAATTCTTTAGCTATTGCTGATAGTTTTCACAGTTTACTGGGCATTTTAGGGACAAACTTCTCCATTTAGTCTTAATTTTCAGCTTTCTGGTCTAATTTAAATAAGAAATCCACAACATGGCTTGTACTGTATTTTGTCATGATTGAATGGTCATGATTTCTTTGGGGTGGGAATTAAGTGAATCTAAGTTGGAATAAGGTGTCTTTTTCATTAATGAAACTATTATTTGTGGTACTTTCTCCAACCAAAGGACATCACATACCAAGTACTGTAATGGTAAGGCTAAAAATTGTCCATGTTTTAACATTGAGATGTCTTGCCTAGATAATATCAGTTTATTAAATATGCTGGTGAAGATTCTCAGTCGTCCAGGACATGATAGAATCAAAAAAGGTGTTCAATACAGAAACAAGCGTGTGTAAGCCCTGCTTTCACACACTGAACTTTGAATGTGTCACATGTATGTGTTATCTCAAGTATGTGTACTGGTATGTGTTTGCTTTCAATTCACATAGGTTGGTGCGTGTCACCTCAGCCTGTTTATAACTTCACTTACTCACAGCCTGCTCATTGAATTGATAAAGCTCCCCGGATGGGAAGCAAAACGTTTTTTTTTTTTTATTAAATGTTGTATGAATGTGTGTATGAATGGGTGGATGGTTGGTATTGTGAAGCGCTTTGGGGCCCCTCATAGGGGGCTGGAAAGCGCTATACAAATAAGCTCCATTTACCATAAATATACAGTAAACTATTTTTTTTTTGTCCTATTCTATCCAGTTTGCCAAAGAACATGGTGACTGTGTTTGTAAATTGTGTGTTTTTTGTTGTCTGTAGGTGCGTGGTGCAGTCAGGTGTTGGTGCCCAAGAGGGTGAATGCTGTGCTTGGAAAGAATGTGACTTTGGAGTGCAGGGTGGAGGTTGGCTCAAACCTCACGCTTACTCAAAGTTCCTGGGAGCGCCGTCTACCTTCTGGCTCAGTCGCTGTGGCAGTATACAACCCAGATTTAGGCACTTTCATCCCTCCAGAGTACATCAATCGCTTGCATTATCGCTCACCCTCCACTCATGATGCCACCATCTTACTGGAGAATGTGGGCTTCTCAGACGTGGGGAGCTACACCTGTAAGGTTGCAACATTTCCCCTAGGAAACACTCAGGCGTCCACTACTGTCAATGTCCTTGGTGAGTATGTTTACATTTTCTGCTGCATCACAAGTTTATTTTAATTTGTCTATTAATTTTAATGAGCAAAGCAGAAACAGGTTGTATAGTATTTAGTTTAATATAATTTTTCAAAGATATTTGTCCCATATCGTAGAATGAAATGAGGTACAGTAGTTGGATATACCCTCTGTCCATCCATGAATGTTGTAAGCATGATAGCTTGAAAAATAAGTGAGGCACCAAATTTCATTTTGGGGTGTGTGGAGACATCTTCAAAAATTAGGCTGCCATTTCAAAATACATGATGGCCTTGGCCACCATTGACCACCCCCTGGCTCTGCGATTGTGCCTGGTTGTAGATACAATTGCTCCTGCTACTTGACATCATCTGTCACTCTGCACTGCCTTGGACAAGCAAAGAATAAATAAATCTTGCTCTATGATTTGATCTTGATTTGAGCTTTTCATAACACTATTTTTAATTTTTACTTTATTTGCATTGTATTGTTTATTGCTGTTTACCTTATCTGTGGTTCTGTCTGAAACAGGTCCCTCTTGAAAATGAGTCCTCTTGACTCAATGAGACTAACCTGTATAAATAAAGGTTGAATGAATTATGCTGATGTTTTCCTTCTACAATAACATAATTTAATCTGGAAAGGGGAACAAACCTTTTTTTTTTGTGCTTTTGTTATGTTTTCCACCGTTAGCAGGCCCATTTTTCACATCAAGAGTTTGTTGTGATTAAATGCTTTGCAGCATATAAATGGGTAGCTCATCTGTTTAGTATCCATGCAACACTTGTATTTAAATTTGCAAGTGAAAAAATTTCAGCCAGATGGAAGAAATATTTCTCCTGGTAAACTAGGGCAGGACAATAATTCGATATCGCTATATATCACAATATACTTTTATTCAATAACTGTGATATGAGTTTTAAGCACATGTTCGATATTTCGATATACATTACGCTACGATTACAGCGTTTCACTAACATATTCTTTTTCTGTTCGGGTTGAAGCTGCTGCTTCACCTGGTGGCTGCTTCAACCCAAACGGAAAAAAATGTGACAACTATTTAAGTGTGTGGTGACGTACACCACACACACAGCTCGAGCCCAGAAGGCGTTCGTTAGCAGTAGCAGGCTAGGCTAATCTCCAACACGCGCTAAGTTTTTGCTTCAAAATGAGTGCCTATGACCGTCAGAATGTGACTGAACAAGCTTTCACAAGCAAAGAGAAAGCAGATGACATACAGTAATTCATAAGAGAAGAAAGACTAATTCGGCAGTGTGGAAGTGGTTCGGCTATCTAAGATCCAATAAACTGCAGGTTTCAGTGTGCTGCAAAATGTGCTGGAGAGTCGTTCCAACTAGCGGTGGGAACACATCTAAATTCTTTCACCATCTGAAGAGTTTCCACTCGACAGAATCTGCTGAGAGTCAGAAGACGAAGCACAATAAAAGTTTGAGCCAATGTGTCCCTGAAACAACACCCCCAGCTGTATCAAAAGAGAAACACATGCAGCAAACGTCTGCTACATGGGTTAGATTAGTGTATGTTGTTGTTTAAAGTTAAAACTTAATACTGTATTGACAAAGTTGAGAGTTTTATATTTGACAGTGATTTCAAATTTCTTTGAAGGCTCAATACAAATAAAAGGTGAACATTAATTTGTTTGTACAGTTTTTCTTAGGCTTTTATATTGTTTATATCGATATTGAAGTATATAATTATCGACCGAAATTAAGAAATCGGGATGTTGTGAGTCGGTGGGCGGAATACTTCGAAGACCTCCTCAATCCTACTGGCACGTCTTCCACTGAGGAAGCGGAGCCTGGGGACTTTGGGTCGGGTTCTCCGATCTCTGGTGCTGAGGTCGCCGAGGTGGTTAAAAAGCTCCGCGGTGGCAAGGCTCCGGGGGTGGATGAGATTCGCCCGAGTTCCTTAGGGCTCTGGATGTTGTGGGTTGTGTTGGCTTACGCGACTCTGCAATATCGCGTGGACATCGGGGGCAGTTCCCTTGGATTGGCAGACTGGGGTGGTGGTTCCCCTATTCAAAAAGGGGGACCGTAGGGTGTGTTCCAACTATAGAGGGATCACACTCTTAAGCCTCCCTGGTAAGGTCTATTCAGGGGTTCTGGAGAGGAGGGTCCGTCGGATAGTCGAACCTCGGATTCAGGAGGAGCAGTGTGGTTTTCGTCCTGGTCGTGGAACACTGGACCAGCTCTACACCCTCAACAGGGTCCTGGAGGGTGCGTGGGAGTTTGCCCAACCAGTTTACATGTGCTTTGTGGACTTGGAGAAGGCATTCGACCGCGTCCCTCGGGGGGTTCTGTGGGGGGTACTCCGGGAGTATGGGGTACCAGGCCCATTGATATGGGCTGTTAGGTCCCTGTACGACCGGTGTCAGAGCTTGGTCCGCATTGCCGGCAGTAAGTCAGGCTCGTTTCCGGTGAGAGTTGGACTCCGCCAAGGTTGCCCTTTGTCACCGATTCTGTTCATAACTTTTATGGACAGAATTTCTAGGCGCAGCCAAGGTGTTGAGAGGATCCGTTTTGGTGACCTTAGAATCGCTTCTCTGTTTTTTGCAGATGATGTGGTCCTATTGGCTTCATCAGTTCGTGATTTACAACTTTCACTGGAGCGGTTTGCAGCCGAGTGTGATGCGGCCGGGATGAGGATCAGTTCCTCCAAGTCCGAGGCCATGGTCTTGAGCCGGAAAAGGGTAGCATGCCCTCTCCGGGTCGGGGAGGAGGTCCTGCCCCAAGTGGAGGAGTTTAAGTATCTCGGGATCTTGTTCACGAATGAGGGAAAACTGGAGCGTGAGATCGATAGGCGGATAGGTGCAGCGTCCGCAGTGAAGCGGGCGCTGTACCGGTCTGTCGTGGTGAAGAGAGAGCTGAGTCAAAAGGCAAAGCTCTCAATTTACCGATCGATCTACGTTCCCACCCTCATCTATGGTCATGAGCTTTGGGTTATGACCGAAAGAACAAGATCTCGGATACAAGCGGCTGAAATGAGTTTTCTCCGCAGGGTGTCTGGACTCTCCCTTAGAGATAGGGTGAGAAGCTCAGTCATCCGGGAGGGACTCGGAGTAGAGCCGCTGCTTCTCCACATCGAGAGGAGCCAGTTGAGGTGGCTCGGGCATCTGGTTAGGATGCCTCCTGGACGCCTCCCTGGTGAGGTGTTCCGGGCATGTCCCACCGGGAGGAGGCCCAGAGGAAGACCCAGGACACGCTGGAGGGACTATGTTTCTCGGCTGGCCTGGGAACGCCTTGGGATTCCCCCAGAGGAGCTGCTCCAAGTGGCTGGGGAGAGGGAAGTCTGGGCCTCCCTACTTAGGCTGCTACCCCCGCGACCCGACCCCGGATAAGCGGAAGAAGATGGATGGATGGATGGATGGATGGATCTTGATAAGTTTTGGCCATATCATCCAGCCCTATTAAACGTAATTAAAAACAATACAGTAGTGTTACAGTGGTGGACAGAGAGAAATGCAATTTCAATCCTGTGTATGTCCTGTACATATTGCAGTTTTGACAATAAAGTTGACTTTGACTTTATAAAAACAGTAAAATCAAAGTGCCATATAAAACAAGGTGAAATACTAAAAATGAGAACATATTTACTCAGATTTTTGTAATGACCTTTTCAAATGTTATAAATCATTTAAAGAAGTCAAAGCTGACAACTTCAGATCTTAAGGTTTTCCAGGAGCAGAGTAAGAAAATACATTATTGCCGAGTTCAGTTGGCACTAAGGGAACGCAGGTAATGAAGTCCTGAGGATCATATATGATCATATCTAGAAATCATAAGGTGGTAAATGAAACCAGTTTAGTTTTCTTTGTTTATTTTAGTTAACTGTCGGACAAAATGTGCTTTGAGTATGTAACTGTATGTTGCTTACAGATTACAGGTATTCCTCGAGTTACGACGGAGTTCCGTTCTTACGCTCCGTCATAACTCGAATTTCGACATAACTCAAAACATACGTCCAAACTGCACCTTATATGTGCAGACTGTATTTTACCAAACACTTAGCCTATCTTAACACAGTACCCTTCATAATTATCAAAAAACACATACATTTCAGAGCCATAATGAAGGGAAAAAGAGTTAATTTCCTACTCTGGACTGCTGGTGAAGCCGTTTCCTTGTTCCTCCCTCCCTCCTCTGGATTCTCCATTCGTTTACGTTGTAAAACCGTCGTCCATAAAACAGCTTCTTTTCCACAGCCGCTGCCTGTTTCTGCTTGCTCCAACAAGTTTTGTTTTGTTTTTTGAATGTCCAGAGGACCAGACTTAGCTTTTTTAGAGAGTACAGGCAGCTGTAGCCTCCACAGCTAGCAAAACGGGAAACCGGAAACTGGCCGGAAACTGCGTAAATCGGCTTCAAAATAAAAATTTCCAATTTAAAATTTGATTTATTTATTATTATTATTATTTTTTAATGGAGATGCGTGTCGTAACCCCGAAACGTCGTAAGCCGAGGACTACCTGTATAAGAAAAAAATACCTGTAATCCAGATCATGTACATAAATGGGATTAACCTGTCTAAATAAAGGTTGAATGAATGAAAAAAATATGATCAATATTTTGACTTTAAAGATTTTACTAACTGTCCCTGGACATTCTCCATGTTCACATATGTCTACTGACGTTACTGAGTTTCTCTAGAATCAATTGCTTTTGAGTTTAATGTTTAAGAGCAAATAAAAGGCATCATAATTCTCACTTAGTCAAGGTCTACAACCAATCCTGAATTATTTGCTCAATTTGTGTGTTCCACTGCTGTGTTTTCAATTCTGCTGAGGGGATTACCCATTTTCCATTTGAGCCAGAAGTTGCCGGTACACACTCTAAAACCCAGTATGCGCAACTGCTCAGTCTGTTTTCACAAAGCTGATCATAAGGATGACTAGAGCTTCTAATGATGTGTTGAACTGTGCAGTAGAAAGCCAGAAAGTGTGAGATTGTCGTCTGTAATGTAGAATAAAGCAGAAATCAAAGCTTTATTTATTTTTTCTTTACATGTTATGCTTGAATGCAGTGGAGCCAAAGGTCTATGTGTCTGCCGGTTCAGCTGCCCTGATCGATGGTGGCAATGAAACCGTGGTGGCCACCTGCATCGCAGAGCGAGCCCGGCCCCCTGCCGACGTGTCCTGGGAGTCCAACCTCTTCGGTCAATCAGAGGTGCAGCTTTTTGACGACGTCAACGGCACGACCAGCACACAAATCCGCTACATCTGGCAGCCCACGCGCCACGTCCAGGGCCAATCTCTCACCTGTGTGGTCCGCCACCCAGCTCTGCTGAACGACTTCAGGATCCCCTACGAGCTTAACGTGCAGTGTGGGTACAAGACGGCGGAAATGTTAACTGAGGGACAGCTTTATAATAAGTGATTGGGTTGAGAAACCTTTACAGTCTAGCTTTTTAATATTTCTTATAAGTACTGTATAGACTTTTTTTCCCCTCGTTTGAAACTTGTTTTTAAAGCTTTCATTAAAAACACTTTTTGTCCCTACAGGGTCAAGTATAAAGCTCTTTGAAGGTTTTCATTCGACAGGTCTAATTATTTTGGTCTAGTCTGTAATAAAGGAACAATTAAAAAAAAGTATGTAGAGTTAGTCATTTCAAGGATAAACTGTTTGAAAGTAGTTAAATATTCAGATATATTTTAATACAACACAACATAACTCAAACTAGCTCACTACCAGATTTATTAAAACAACTTATTTATTTTAAATTAACTGTGAAACATTGTTTAGACTAGTCGGAATTAAAAACTTTTGGATTTAATTGCTTGGTAACATTTGTTTTTCTCAACAGCTTATTGCCTAAAACCAGTTACCGGTAATTGTTTGTTTGTTGTCCTCTCTGCAGTTGCTCCTGATATTTCAGTCGTGGGGTACGACGGGGACTGGTACGTGGGCCTAGAAAATGTTCAAATGACGTGCAAAGCCAACGCAAACCCTCCAGCTCATCACTTCAGATGGATCAGGTGTGTGTACCTGCCTTTGTGCATCACGTGTTTTTGTAATTGACACATCAGAGAATGGTGCAGGATCTGAGGCGTTGGACCGGGAGATGTCTGAAACCATACGAAAAATAGTTTTTATAAATTTTGAACTAAATGGCCTCATTAAGAATTTTTAATGTAAGATTTTGAATTAATATATAGATGATTTTTTTTTT
>JBBPBX010001971.1:46851-71267 GCA_038048925.1 Garcialebias charrua | reverse complement strand
TGTGTTCATTCATTCTGCCGGCTGCGCGTTGGGAGCGATATTACACTAAAAATTGAACTAAAACGTAAAAATAACAATTATAAAGTATTATTATGTCGATGTATATATCTAGTCTCACCCCGATTTCTCCGAAACAAAAGGCTTTAAAAAAAAGGGGGGGAAAAAAAGATGCCGTAAACAAGATGCGATCTCCGCTCTCCTGCGTGGCGCTTAAGTGTCATAACCGCTCAACCAAACTGACAGTTGTGAAAAAGTAGTCCTTCATCATATAAGAAACAAGTCCAAACCGCGAGAGTGTGTGTGCACAGTTTCAACGAGATAGAGTTCATTCAAACAAGGTAATAAAACATTCTGGTTTTACTCGAGATGTGCTGCATGGCTGGAGCAGGGCAAACCCCTAGCCCCCCATGGGCTAAATAAATGAATAAATGACCGCCAGGTCAGCTCCTAAACCGCTAGGCAACCGTGACATCTTTTATACTCAAGTGGGTGGAGCATCACCAGGGGTTGCTAGGTGAGGGGCTGGACTCAGGTTTGAGGTGATTGGCTACGGTTTGTGACATCACAAACCGCAGGAAGTGTGAAACGGAGCGTTTTTAATCACAGACAAATAAATCTACTTAGAGTAAATAAACCACTGGGTGCATTTTTTTGGCACAAGGACTGTTTTTTTATGAAGTAAATACCCAAAGTTTAGTAAAAAAACATTAAAAAGTGAATTTTGCATGTGTGGTCCCCTTTAATAAAACTTTTGGATAAACAGTCTAGTCTTTTAATCAAAATCTAAAGAAAACATTAAATACACCACCGAAGACTTGTTGGTTATAAAGTTTCATCAATAACCCTATCGGTTGTTTTCCTTTTATTTGACATTAAACTGTTCCAGGGGTGTCTCCTGATTGTCCTCTTTCTGCTGTTTGTGTCTCTCAGGCTGGACGGTGAAATGCCTGAAGGGGTGGAAATAAGAAACAGCACTTTGCTCTTCCTGCGTCCGGTCCAACGCAACGACTCGGGCGTTTACAGGTGTGAGGTCGCCAACGACATCAACCTCCGCAGTCGGGACGTGCGCATCCTGATAAAAGGTGAGCGGCATTTATAGACGGGAACACGGCTGACTCCAGCTGTTTGGTGCATGCGTGCACCTCGTAGAGGGTATCGCTGCCTGTGACATTGTCCTTCAAGCTGAAACGTGACACTGTGGACTGACTCACTCATGGTTTTGTGGGTTGGAGCTGATTTGAGATGGTCTTAATGCATGCTGATTAGTTCTTATCAACGTGTCTCCAGATGTTAAACAGGGAGTTCCTGTGTCAAACATCTGTTGGTATTTCTGTCCTGTTCAACCACAGTCCACTGCCTTGGTTCTGTCCTGCTGGCTCGGTGTTTACGTCACATCTCTCTGATGGGAATGATGAGCATGCTCCTCTGGTTTCACAAAATCCTCCTTGCCTGTGGAAACTCTCTTCCTGAATGAAGTTGTGATTATTATGGGATTTCTCCCCCCCCCCCCTTTTCATGTTCCTCCTTTTGTGCGTCTTTTATTTCTGCACGTGTCATGTGGTAAGAGGCGAAAGCCTGCAGCCTCACTGTGAGATGATGTCCCAGATTCATGAAACATTAACTAGTCCTTTTCAACTCCTATTTATTATTTATCATCCATATTTCATTTTCCTTTGAGAGGGCCTGTATGTGTGTGCGTGCGTGCGTGCGCGCACATGTCTGCTCATGTTGGTGTTCTCTTTGTTGTATGTGGTGCTGTGGGTGTGCTCATGTCAGTTCACTGCCTCGTACGAAGTTGTTCAATTTACACAGTTGAAAACAACAAACCTCTGGGTTCATGTTTCAGATCCGAGTGTTGAATAGTGGCCTCACATCTTTGGCCTTTAAATGACGTTAAAGTGTCAGAGCAGCCTTTCAGCTCAGGTTTGTTTCCAATTCTCTGGCTGCTTCTGATTAAACTGTAATGTTTGTTGCACAGAAGAAAACAAAATAGGCTAGTGGTTTTACCCATAAAGTATACACTCTGAATAAAATGAAACAAATTTCCAGGTTTAAGAACTGTTCTAGTCCTAAGAAAAACAGATCTTTCTTGTAAATGAGTCATTGAGGCTCAGTGAGACTAACCTGTATAAATAAAGGTTGAATGTAAAAAAAAAAAAGAGGAATAAAACAATTCAAGACTTACAGTGCCTTTCGAAAGTATCCGGCCCCCGTGAACTTTTTAACCTTTTGCCACATTTCAGTGTTCAAAAGTAATGATATAAATTTTTTATTTTTTTTGTGAAGAATCAACAACTAGTGGGACACGATCGTGAAGTTGAATGAAATTTATTGATGTGTCAAACTTTTTTTAACGAATAAAAAACTGAAAAGTGGGGCGTGCAATATTATTCGGCCCCCTTGCATTAATACTTTGTAGCGCCGCCTTTTGCTGCAGTTACAGCTGCAAGTCGCTTGGGATATGTGTCTATCAGTTTTTCACATCGAGAGACTGAAATTCTTGCCCATTCTTCTTGCAAAACAGCTCAAGCTCAGTGAGGTTGGATGGAGAGCGTTTGTGAACAGCAGTCTTCAGCTCTTTCCACAGATTCTCAATTGGATTCAGTTCTGGACTTTGACTTGGCCATTCCAACACCTGGATATGTTTATTTGTGAACCGGCACTCCATTGTAGATTAGGCTTTATGTTTTGGATCATTGTCTTGTTGAAAGATAACTCTCTCTTGCAGACTCAAACAGGTTTTCTTCCAGAATGGTCCTGTATTTGGCCCCATCCATCTGCCCATCAATTCTGACCATCTTCCCTGTCCCTGCTGATGAAAAGCAGGCCCAAACCATGATGCTGTCACCACCATGTTTGACAGTGGGGATGGTTGTTATGTTTGCTCTTTTTAGGACTAAACAGGACCTCAGTCAGCAGTACTTTTTAACAGTGTCTTTATTCCTCCATTCTGATCAGCAGTACATCAAAACAGCCAGTTATATATACTGTAGCCACAACAGGTGTACAGCATCATCATCATTATCTCTTCCTTGTCTCATTTTCTACCTCAACCTTAGTCACCTATGACACCTAGTGGTGAACACAACAATGGTGTGTTCAGGGTGACGAGCTGTGTTGCTTTTACGCCAAACATATAGTTTTGCATTGTGGCCAAACCGTTCCATTTTGGTTTCATCTGACCAGAGCACCTTCCACATGTTTGGTGTGTCTCCCCAGTGGCTTGTGGCAAACTTTAAACAACACTTTTTAATGGATATCTAAAAAAGCTAAGTTTGGTCCTCTGGACATTCAAAAAAACAAAACAATAAAGCAGAAACGTTTCGTCTTTCGTCCGAAAGACTTCCTCAGTCTGAGAAGCTGTGTTCAGCTCAGTCTTATAAATAGCACCCTCTCACAGTGGATCAACCAGTTGGCTGATGACAGCTGAAACCAGCTGCTCACATGATCAAGGAGGACCATCAGCCTAACGATGGATCGTTAGCACCCTGATGGTTGTTTGCTATTCACAGAGGGCTGAGTGATACTAGCAATAACAGCATTGTAAGAGGGGGACAGTTGAACCCGGAGGCCTCCACCTCTGTTTAATGATGGACGGTTTCTTTTCACAAAGATGGCCTCCTTTACTCCTCTCTCAAACCATCGTTCCTCTCTATCAAGGATGTGAACATCTTCATCCCTGAAAGAGTGACCGCTGGCCTGGAGATGAGTGTAGACCACAGAGTCCTGACCTGATGATGTTGATCTTCTGTGCTGGGCCATCCTTTTGGCCAGTGGCTGTTTAGTTTCCCCGATGTAAGACTGATCACAGCCCTCCTGACACTGAACAGCATACACAATATTACTCTGTTTGTGCCGGGGGACTGGATCTTTGGGATGAACCAGTCTTTGCCGTAATGTATTTTGGGGTTTAAAAGCCACTGGGACGTTGTGTTTAGAAAATAAACGTCTCTTATAAGACTGAGCTGAACACAGCCTCAGTCTGAGGAAGTCTTTCGGACGAAAGACGAAACATTTCTACTTTTTTGTTTTGTGTTTTGAATGTTTTTTATTTTTATTTTTCTACCTGGATTATAGAGCATACATCAGGGTATTTTTATGGATATCTTTGAGAAACGGCTTTCTTCTTGCCACTCTTCCATAAAGGCCATATTTGTGCAGTGTATGACTGATTGTTGTCTAATGGACAGACTCTCCCACCTCAGCTGTAGATCTCTGCAGTTCATCCAGAGTGATCATGGGCCTCTTGGCTGCATCTCTGATCAGTCTTCTCCTTGTTCGAGATGAAAGTTTAGAGGGACGGTCAGGTCTTGGTAGATTTGCAGTGGTCTGATATTCCTTCCATTTCAATACGATTGCTTGCACAGAGCTCCTTGGGATTTTTAAAGCTTGGGAAATCTTTTTGTATCCAAATCCAGCTTTAAACTTCTCCGCAACAATATCTTGGACCTGCCTGGTGTGTTCCTTGGTCTTCATGATGCTCTCTATGCTTTGAACCGAACCCTGAGACTATCACAGAGCAGGTGCATATGGAGACTTGATTACACATAGGTGGATTCTATTTATCATCAATCATTTGGGACAACACTGGATCATTCATAGATCCTCACTGAACATCTGGAGTGAGTTTGCTGCACTGAAAGTAAAGGGGCCGAATAATATTGCACGCCCCACTTTTCAGTTTTTTATTTGTTAAAAATGTTTGACACATCCAATACAGGTACATAAAAAAAAAAAAAGTGAATATTGTGAAGAAAAACATTGCTCTATTTCAATAGGCGGGGACAAAAATTCGGTTTCACTGAATAAATGATCGGCCATTTTAAAGTTTGAGAGCAGGTTGTGTAAACACAGGCTGAGAAAAAGCAATAAAAAGTTTCAGTAATGCACTTAAAAAATATGTAAATTAGCTGTTTGTTCACTGTGGAAACAGCAGTTTGTTGTTCAAATGGGGCAAAATGAGGTTGTTGGACCCCTTTTTAAATACCTTGCCCCTTTGTTGCCCAAAAAAGGCTAAAAAACACAAAGTCTGCAGAGTATTTTTGAACTGGGGATTTATTACAACCATAACTGGATGTCTTTATACCAGAAATTAAATTATTATTCTTAACAAACTAATAACTTTTCAGACCTCTGTGAGGTGATGCACCGTAGTTTAGTTATGTTTGTCTTCCTGCCCCTTCTTAGTGAAATGCTGATGTAGCTGTTCATCTTTCTCTCCCTTTCACTCTCCACCCCCACCCCCTCCATTAGATCCTCCCACCATGCCTTCCACCATTACTGCTCCTGTCCTCTCTGGCTCCACCTTTGTGGTTGATAAGGGCCATGTCCTTCTAAGCTCCCCCACCCTTGAAGCCCTTCCTGAAAGTAATCTTGGCATCATAGTGGGCGGGGCTATGGGTGGGGCCTTGTTCCTGCTTCTGGTTTTGACTCTGGTCGGAGCGTGTTACCTGCGGAAACAACAGACTTTTCACGGCAGCTACTACGCCAAGCAGAACCTGGGCCTTGGCGAGCTCCAGAAGGCACCTGCGCAGCACGAACTCCGACCTCCCAAAGCAAGCAGCAGCTCTCGCAGCCGGGACCACGACCGAGAGGAGTGGGGCGACCGTGACCGGCGCCACTATAACAACTACAACGGAGAACCTTATCCCGTTAACGGGTACACGAGGGCCATGAGGGAGAGCGGGCGCCTCAACCAGCAGCAGACTCATCAGGAAAACACCCAGGTTCCTGGTCAACAAGCCACAAGTACCAGATACGCTCATTCACCTAAACCACAGAGAAACGGTGCCCCCTACCTGTCGGATGACAGCTACAATAGCAGAGCGGAGGGTGATTTTGTGTCTCATACTGATGGCTCAGTCATCTCACGTAGAGAGTGGTACGTTTGACAAGCTGCGTGGTTCTGCAGAAGCAGAAAAACAACGAAGCTTTGTTAATCAAATTAGGAAAAAAGAACACCTTTATTACTTTTTTTACACGCACACACCTTTACTAGACTGTAGCTGCTTTGTGTAGTTCAAGCGTTCAGGCTGACACTTGAAACAGGAGGCTTGTTTTTGATGGGGACAAAGAGGAAACTGTTCTTCTAGTTCTTGATTACATATCTGGGCCTGTTGGTACTTTGTGAGTTGCTGCCTTACGATTTGGACGACCTCAGTTAATTTAGCATTTATGTATTTTCTATTGAAGTCCTGCAGGCTGTCGGATATGACGTGGCTGTCTTTGACAAGTGTTACCTCATACAGAATCAGTGTTATTTTCTTATACGAACAAATAGATCATTTCACGTCTGCTCAGTTTCTTACTTAAATTCATCTGAGATGATTAATCCTACGACTCTTTGTGAATGTTTTAAAATTGAGTGAAGTTTGATCCTTAAAGCTTCATTTGGTGCAGTATACCAGTTCAGTTTAAGCCTCAATCTTTATTTTTCCACTGAGGAGTCAATACTCATGAAATCCTAGAGCATCAGTTCAGATCTTTTTTTGAAGGTAGGGTTCAGTGCATTTATGAATAAATATCTTACCTGTTAAAGATAACTAAACTTCAGTTTGGAGAAATTGTTTAATTCTGTCTGGGTTGACGAGCTAATGGCTAGTCTGATTGCAGCCAATACCAAAATGGATTGCTTTTCTTTTAAAAACAAATTACCGTACATTAAATTATTTAAACGTTCTTATAAACTTCTACAAGTCTGTCTATTTTCTGTTGCCCAGAGTGAATTAAATGTCCTTAGTAGCAGCAGTGGCAAGCTATAGCACTTTGGTGTATTCTAGGACATTTCCAGCAAGAAAATCAATTCCAAAATATACAGCAAAGTAAAGTTTTCTAAAATAATGTTCACACGAACTGCTTGACTGGAGTAGTCTCAAGATGGCAGCGATCCACTTTGGTTTTGCTCCGACTAGTCGTTCAGCTCTTCAGTCCACTCAAAAATAAACCATTTCTCCAAACTGGAGTTGTTCAAAGAGCTGTTTATAACAGGTAAGATAGTGACTGTTCACAACCTCTCCACAGGACCACACTTTAAAAGATCTGAGCTATGCCTTTAAGGACCGTTTGCAACAAAGCATTTATTTTAATATTTAATCAAGTTTACAAAATTATGTTAAAAACATTAAATTTAAATCAAAACTCTATAAAATGTTTAAGTAAAATGCGTTAATTTATTTTAGTCAGAAGTTCAAGTTTAGTACATTTTCCAGCTGATATAGAAAAATAAAGCATTACAGACCAAACTGAAACTTTTCATAGTTGAGGTTTAGATTATTGTAGGATTATAATCTCAGCTCCTTAATCTGACATGAACGGTGAGGGTGGGTTGAGTTGATGTGAAATGAGCCTGGTTTATTTTCAAAAACATCAAGACTTTTCTCTTCAGTCATGTAAAAACATAAAACCATGACAGGAGGGAAATTTACGAGATTCAAACTGTTCTTTTAATTTATAGCCGCGCAGCAGAGCCATAACGGACTCTGTAACAAATCGGGACCCGTTGATGACTGATGGTCTGCGCACACTCGTGGTCGTAAAACCGACGGCACCGCCTCCATGATGGATGACTGACTCATCAAACTAATTTGTTTTCAACAAAGCCTCTGCTCTTGTTCAAAATCACAACGCATGGATGTTTGAGAGCTTGACCACTGTGTGTCCCGGTGAAGAAATGTGAACTTTTCTCCTGCGTGCCCTCACTTTGTGTTTTCACTCGGTCAGAGCAGGATTTACAGCTTCGAGCCTTAATATGCAGGAAATGACTCAAAACATAATTGAGTTTTTGTAGCAAATATCTTTGGAAGGAGTGGTTGTTCATCCTCATGGGTTTGGTTCAAACTGTCTTTTGTTTTGTCATAAAGTGCTGCCTCCGTTTAGGGATGCTAACCTGGATATTGAAGAGTGCCGTCAGCGCCGTGGTGTTTGAAAATGCAATTATGTTACAGCAAAAATGAAGAAAATCTCAATTAGGAAGGCACGTTTACTTTTCTCACCTGTGATTGTCAGCACTTTTAACTCCTCCGCAGTTCAGACGTGACAAAACATTCAGCTGCAACTCTTTGAAAACCTAAAAAAAAAAAAAAACATGCTTACCGAACCTGTTTCAGGCTAGGTTTAATATGTATTCCTTTTTGTAACCAGCCGTATTCAGTTGCCAGTCGATACTCGGTAACCAGGGGTGTGCAGTTCTGGTCCTCGAGGGCCACCGTTCTGCAGGTCTGCTCAACACACCTGAACTGAATCAATAGGTGATAAACAGGTTTCTGCAGGACGTAGAGATTCAACCATTGAAGCAGGCGTGGAACATGCAGGATAGTGGCCTTCAGGGACCAGCTTTGCACACCCCTGTTCTAAACACGGCAGGATGTACCAAGTACTGTAACTAAACCTCGAAGAAAATGTTATTTTGTGTGTGTACCAGTCAGTGTTTTGGGACTGTGGAGCTCTAACAGTGCTCACGTGAAACACTGACGAAGCTGTCATGGATGTAAAGTTTTGTACACGGATCAAATGGGTCATATTCTGGCACTGCACAAAGGAGACGTTTCTTTTGTGTACACAGATTGTGAATACAACTTTTAGTAGTATGGTCCAATTTATGACCTTTGCAGCCAGTTGCCAAATATCGGTTTAACTTGTATTTATTTAGCAGTAGGACAACAGTGTGTGCACTATTACAGAGAGTTCATGAGTTAAGTATTACTGTTGTGTACAGGGTAGAAAAATATGCTTTAATATTGTTAAAAACTGAACTGTTTATCTGTCTGGTTGTGAATTTTGTGCAGTGAGTCAAAGCTGCAAATGTAATGAGATTTAATGGAAAGCCATTTCAACTAGCAGCAGAGAATTCAAACCCCCCACCAACCACCAGATCTTATGGTTTGTATTGTTGCAAATACGTGTGCAGTAAAGTAGATTAATGATGCATGTTTTCAGGAACTTGGACACACAAAATGAATCTGTTTTACATGAATGTGTCTGTTTTTAGTTATTTGAGGGCTGCAGCCAGGAAATGTGTGGATCTGCTTTTGCTTTAATGTGTTTAATGCATTAAAAGCTCACACTGTACAGCTTTAGGAGAATAGTTGGCTTAAAACAAAAAGTGTGAAAACCGAAACCAAGGGCAGTGTTTCTGCAAAAGCTGTTAAATTTAAAACTGTTTTTCAAAGAAATATGAAGAATTTTCTCTCCAGGGTTTTGTTGGATGGAAGTGGAGAACGTATATTTGAGTAAAAATAATCCACATCTGTCTAGATGTTTCCACGAGGCTTCAGTTTGATTAAATCAAAATGATTTTCTCACATCTAGAGAAATAAAAACCAGGAAGCACGGCCAAGTGAAGCCTTTTGTTTGCTTCTGTGCACTAAGACGGAAATGTCTCTAATCGATCATGTGTTCTCGCTCGTCGCCTCTTGTTTAAAGCTTCACATCTAGATTAATGAAGATCTTTTTATATTAAAAATCAGCCATCGATACCCTCGCGTGGAGAAATGTCCGAGTCGACTTAAAACTAGTGCCTTAGATACTTATTTCTTTGCAGTCTTTTTAGATTTTTGTTGCATCTTCGTGCCATATTCTCTTTCCTGAGTATTTTTGCGAACCTCGAGGCATTTAAACCGCATTAAGCTCAATCTGTGAATGAATTTTGGGGTAAAACAGAGTTCTGTCTCTGCTTCAAGAACATCTGTCGGGTTCTGGTTCCTGAACAGTTCAGTCTCACACTGTCAAAAGAAGCACCTTGTGGTCTTATTGTTTTGTACATATTGCAAAGAAAAATGTAAGTTTGTGGGAGGGAGATATATTTATGTTGGTGACAGCAGTAGAGCATTATTTTGTCAATCTTTTTGAGATACTATTGTTGAATAAAGCACCTTAGCACCTGTGAGTTTCTTTGAATTAATTTTTTTATTTCTCGTCTCTGGAGCTTTCTCAGCTTGCTGATTCTCCGGCTGCTCAGTCTCTGCCTCTTTGTTCATCTATAAATGACATCATCTCCAGCTCCCCAACGCATACTGCTGCATATCACCCCCCACCACACACACACACACGCTCTCACACACCCACCCCGTCTCTAAACTCCAGCGTGCAGATTTGGGACGCTGAACATGATGTAATCCCAAAGCCTTTTTTGTTTTTTTCCCTCACTTTCTCAGTTTTCTCTGATTCCAGCTGGTGATTTGTCTCGTTTGTCTCCTGGTGTGGTCAGAGATGGGAGACCCAGCACCTCCCGTGTCCTCCATCCCAGTCTGCTCCGTTTCAGGACGGGCCTCCCTGACAGCTCTTCTCCTTTGAACCCCCCGTGTGTTTCTACCAGCTGGTAAAATTAAACGCCGAGTGTTTCCGACTGGCCCAAAGTCCCCACTCTCCAGCCCATTGACTGTCCCCATGGCAACAAGCTCATCTGGAGCTGCTGATGGAGGCTGTCTTCATACCTGGCCACAGAAGCGGTGGGCCTGTGTGGCGCTGAGGTTAAACCAGACTGCTGGTTTTTTTTTTTAAATGAAAGGCAGAGCACAAAGAGGAGAATTAAGCTGCTGGGAGTGAAAATGGACCTATTACCCTGCTGCTTCACAGAGAGGACTCTGGCTGAGGACACAAACGTCCAGTGTGACCTTGACATTGTTGAGGTCACGCTGCAGGTCATTAGAACGAGGAAAACAGTCTGGTGCAGATCTTATCGTGGCCACGGCAGTTGTCACTCTGACCTAAAGTAGGACGGGCTCAGTCTGAAAATAAAATGCTGGAGCAGCTCTGTGATGATGTCATCGAGCAGAGCTCGAGTTTGTTTGAGACACGTGCACATCATTGGCAGATTGGCAGATTGGCTTTTCACTTCCAAGGATTTTTTTTTTCTTCGATCACACTCAAAAGGAGCTTGATATTTCCTGAGAAGGGATGGGGGGTCTTTAAAACGTAACGCCAGCCTCGGCTACGTGCACACTTGGCCCTCGAGGTGTTTTCGCTTGCTCTTGTACTTTTCACTCAGGCGGGCCGAGGAGTGTGTTGTGTTTAATTCATAAGTCCGCGTGGCTGACCTCTCAGAGCAGCAGCCCACACTTTGAGGCGAAGGACAGAAAGGAGCCGAATCTTCAGCCCAGTGGGGACGGCTCATCCAACAGCAGTAATCCAGGGTTCAAATGAACATTAAACATCCAAACAGAACATGGACTGGTGCGTTACAGCATAACCGAGTCGTCTTCACGAGCTGAGGGCAGTCTGTGTCTTTCTCTTGGTGAAGGTCCCTGTAAATGTTGACAGGTGTTTAAAGGAGCTCTCCTTGCACATACAGTATTGCCCTTTGTTATTTCTCTGTTGTCCTAAAAGTTGTTTGACAAGTGAAAACTCTTAATAAAAAAATTGTTTACTTCATTTTTTACTTAAGGATATCACAGGCACAATGCATTCTGGTGCAATGACGTACATCTGTTGCAGTGGAGACTAAAACACAAGGGAGTCGAGACCAAAAAGTTGCATGTAACAGTAAAGTTATATTTTGTATTAGTCCTTATGCACAATATATGGGTCAAAACAATCAAACGTCATTAACTAGTAATGTTTAATTTCTTAGCTNTAAAGCTTCACATCTAGATTAATGAAGATCTTTTTATATTAAAAATCAGCCATCGATACCCTCGCGTGGAGAAATGTCCGAGTCGACTTAAAACTAGTGCCTTAGATACTTATTTCTTTGCAGTCTTTTTAGATTTTTGTTGCATCTTCGTGCCATATTCTCTTTCCTGAGTATTTTTGCGAACCTCGAGGCATTTAAACCGCATTAAGCTCAATCTGTGAATGAATTTTGGGGTAAAACAGAGTTCTGTCTCTGCTTCAAGAACATCTGTCGGGTTCTGGTTCCTGAACAGTTCAGTCTCACACTGTCAAAAGAAGCACCTTGTGGTCTTATTGTTTTGTACATATTGCAAAGAAAAATGTAAGTTTGTGGGAGGGAGATATATTTATGTTGGTGACAGCAGTAGAGCATTATTTTGTCAATCTTTTTGAGATACTATTGTTGAATAAAGCACCTTAGCACCTGTGAGTTTCTTTGAATTAATTTTTTTATTTCTCGTCTCTGGAGCTTTCTCAGCTTGCTGATTCTCCGGCTGCTCAGTCTCTGCCTCTTTGTTCATCTATAAATGACATCATCTCCAGCTCCCCAACGCATACTGCTGCATATCACCCCCCCACCACACACACACGCTCTCACACACCCACCCCGTCTCTAAACTCCAGCGTGCAGATTTGGGACGCTGAACATGATGTAATCCCAAAGCCTTTTTTGTTTTTTTCCCTCACTTTCTCAGTTTTCTCTGATTCCAGCTGGTGATTTGTCTCGTTTGTCTCCTGGTGTGGTCAGAGATGGGAGACCCAGCACCTCCCGTGTCCTCCATCCCAGTCTGCTCCGTTTCAGGACGGGCCTCCCTGACAGCTCTTCTCCTTTGAACCCCCCGTGTGTTTCTACCAGCTGGTAAAATTAAACGCCGAGTGTTTCCGACTGGCCCAAAGTCCCCACTCTCCAGCCCATTGACTGTCCCCATGGCAACAAGCTCATCTGGAGCTGCTGATGGAGGCTGTCTTCATACCTGGCCACAGAAGCGGTGGGCCTGTGTGGCGCTGAGGTTAAACCAGACTGCTGGTTTTTTTTTTTAAATGAAAGGCAGAGCACAAAGAGGAGAATTAAGCTGCTGGGAGTGAAAATGGACCTATTACCCTGCTGCTTCACAGAGAGGACTCTGGCTGAGGACACAAACGTCCAGTGTGACCTTGACATTGTTGAGGTCACGCTGCAGGTCATTAGAACGAGGAAAACAGTCTGGTGCAGATCTTATCGTGGCCACGGCAGTTGTCACTCTGACCTAAAGTAGGACGGGCTCAGTCTGAAAATAAAATGCTGGAGCAGCTCTGTGATGATGTCATCGAGCAGAGCTCGAGTTTGTTTGAGACACGTGCACATCATTGGCAGATTGGCAGATTGGCTTTTCACTTCCAAGGATTTTTTTTTTCTTCGATCACACTCAAAAGGAGCTTGATATTTCCTGAGAAGGGATGGGGGGTCTTTAAAACGTAACGCCAGCCTCGGCTACGTGCACACTTGGCCCTCGAGGTGTTTTCGCTTGCTCTTGTACTTTTCACTCAGGCGGGCCGAGGAGTGTGTTGTGTTTAATTCATAAGTCCGCGTGGCTGACCTCTCAGAGCAGCAGCCCACACTTTGAGGCGAAGGACAGAAAGGAGCCGAATCTTCAGCCCAGTGGGGACGGCTCATCCAACAGCAGTAATCCAGGGTTCAAATGAACATTAAACATCCAAACAGAACATGGACTGGTGCGTTACAGCATAACCGAGTCGTCTTCACGAGCTGAGGGCAGTCTGTGTCTTTCTCTTGGTGAAGGTCCCTGTAAATGTTGACAGGTGTTTAAAGGAGCTCTCCTTGCACATACAGTATTGCCCTTTGTTATTTCTCTGTTGTCCTAAAAGTTGTTTGACAAGTGAAAACTCTTAATAAAAAAATTGTTTACTTCATTTTTTACTTAAGGATATCACAGGCACAATGCATTCTGGTGCAATGACGTACATCTGTTGCAGTGGAGACTAAAACACAAGGGAGTCGAGACCAAAAAGTTGCATGTAACAGTAAAGTTATATTTTGTATTAGTCCTTATGCACAATATATGGGTCAAAACAATCAAACGTCATTAACTAGTAATGTTTAATTTCTTAGCTTTGGAGCTATCATACAGACCCTTTCCAAAAAATTAGAAAATCATGGAAAAGTTGTTTTACTTTTTGAATTGAATTATGGAAGTTATTAATAGATGATAGATTCAGGGCCCACAATTTAAATGATTTCAAGTATTTTATTTTTACATAATTTGGGCTTCCAGCTCATGAAACCCACAAAAACAGGATTTAAAAAACAGAATACTGTGAAGACAACAGCCCACATTTTGCAGGGCATGACCGTTTTAAACTGTGGCACTAAACTTCTACTAAAATCACCTGCATAGGTTTCCTCGGGGGTCATTAAATTGCTTCAGTTTGGTTCAGTTGTTTCAGGTCGGTTCAATATGGAGAAGACTGCAGACAAGACTATCATTGATCCCTCCATAGGATGGATAAGCCACAAAAGTTCATAGCTTAGGAGGCTGGCTGTTCATAGAGTGCTGTGTCCAAGCATATCAATGGAAAGTCTAGTGGAAGGGCAAAATGTGGCAGGAGAAGATGCACCAGCAACAGAGATGACCGTGGGCTTCAGCAGATGATCAAACCGAGAAGATTCCAGAATCTGGCAGAGATCCAGAAAGAGTGGAATGAGGCGGGAGTCACAGCTTCAAAAACCACCACATTCAGACGCATCCAGGAGATGGACTACAACTGTCAGGTTCCTCTGTCCTCTTTTCTGATTAAAGTAAAGTGAGTCTTTCATTCGGAAATCAAGATCCAAGGGTTTGGAGGAAGAAGGGTGAGGAACAGAGCCCATACTGCTGGAGGTCCAGTGTGAAATATCCACAGTCAGTCATGATTTGGGGTGCAATGTCCAGTGCAGGTGTTGGTAAACTGCTTTCTTAAATCCAAGGTCACCGCAACAGTCTACCAGAATGTTTTAGAGGACTTCATGATTCATTCTGCTGAAGATCTGTATGAAGATGCAGATTTCATCTTCCAGCAGGACCTGACCCCTGCCCATGCCTCCAGAAGCACCAAAACTTGATTTGATGCCCATGCCACAATGCTTGACTGGCCAGCCAACTCACCAGACCCAAACTCCATTGAGAATCTATGAGGTATTCTCAAGGGTAAAATGAGGGGCACCAGACCCAACAACAAAGAAGAGCTGACAGCAAGCATCAAGGAAATCTGGGCTTCCATAACTCCCAGTCAGTGCCACAGGCTGATTGCCTCAATGCCATGTCGCATTGAGGCAGGGGTTGGGGAAAAGGGATTCCCAACCAAGTACTGTACAGTATTGAAGATTGACCTATAGTTTTGAAAGTACCTCATTTTGATTTGTTGTGATCCTAATTTCTTACCTTTTTTTCCTGCAAAAACTGAGTAGTGTGGGCTGATGTCTCCACAGTATTCTAATTTTTTGAAATCCTGTTTTCGTCGGTTTCATGAACTGGAAGCCCAAATTATGTCAAAATAAACAAATACGTGAAATTGTTTAAATCATGGGCCCTGAATCTATCACCTATTAAAGATTAACTTTTTGAATGAAATTATGGAAGTTATGGAAGTTAGACAACTTTTCCATGATATTCTATTTTTTTTGGAAAGTGTCTGTATATTAATTATAATTACGCACACACTAACTCAGAAGCCACTATTGGTTTTGAAGTTAACTGAAAGCTGAGTCATTTCTGCATTCTCCTCTCTATCAACACACTTCAAACATCAGATAGTCTAAAATTAACATTCAAGTTCAGTGGAGCTTGCACTGAAGCAACCCGTCTGTCATTTACACAGAATGCATTGCAGAATAAATAAAATGACGTAATTCATGTGTCAGTTTTTTCTAACGTTATAAATCTAAACCGCATACAGTATATGTAGCCTTGTTTTACAGCTGAAGTAATATTTTATCAAATAAGGTCTATTGTTCCCACTATGAGCTCATTTAAAGTAGCCAGGTCGATGGTTTTAAACTTCTAGCTCAGAGTCTCTTGAGCGGCCATCAGAGCTAATCAAAAGGCTATTAATGGTTTCAGGGCAGCAGACACAAACTTAAACCCACCAAAACTGTTTAATTTGGATTTAATAGTTGTTCAGGATTCTCATGTCTGTGTATTACTGACTTCAACCCCCACCTCTGCAGCCAAATGAGGTGGAATTGACCATTACGAGTTTTGCCTCCTTTGTCCTCCACTTCCTTCTCTGTCCCACATTCACCAGCTTTGACCACTTGCTGCCAGTTGGCCAAAGCTGGCTGTTCTGCTCCTGTTTAATATGTCTTAATCACAATTAATCCTAATCCCCTCAGTGGACGAGATGCAACATAAGCAGACATATGGTCTGACGGCTAATTCAAGAAGCTCTGCAAAAATACTAACAAAAGACGGAGGAACGACTGATTGGAATGAACGGGTCAAAAGAACCCAAAAATGTGTTTGGGTTTGGAGATAAAAAAAATTCCTATGTGTCATTTTTTTCACCACTTTTATTGTCTGTCCAACAGATCTCACTTGTAAATGAGTCTTCGAGGCTCAATGTGATTTATCTGTTTAAATAAAGGTTGAATGAATGAATGTAGGGATTTGTTTACGATAGTTTTTTTACTTGAACTGCAGCTCTGTTCAGTTACTTTTGAGTTTTATTCACGGCTTTTTGCAGACGTTCTAAATTCAACACAGGCGTTGTCCCAGAGCTTCAAACAGATGAGATGTCAAAGCAGTAATCTGGAGTATAATCTAACTTTTCTGCTTTAAATTAATTTAAGTTCTTTTCGTCTCAAGTTTGTCATTTTGAATAAAACACAAACCAAGTTTAATAAACCAGTTAATTGCCTCCAAAAGAGTCAAATTCCACGTATTCTCTAATGCCCATTATGAAACTGGTCAAATCAGTTTTTATGCAGCCATTCTTTATTAGTTGTTTGATTTTTACACATTTTAAAATGTTAGGTCTTAATTAATGTTGGATTCTTATTGTCCCCCGAGTGAAGAGGTTCTGTCCGTCCATCATGTGAGCTGGAAAACCTGATACATTAGTAACGTGCCGATTTCCATTTTGGTGTGGCTGCATCTAGGAGTAAGAAAGGTCATTCTCGAAAAGTGAGTGGCCACGTCATAATCCAAAATGGCCACCACAATCGTTTGAGGACATTATGCTTTCTGGTTTAATATTGCCTAAAAGCAGTGGTGGGCACAGTTCCATTAATGTGCAAAAGATTAATAGCGGAACAAAATTGTTTAGTGGAACCGCATTTTAGCTAACTTTGGAAACCAGTAGTGGTATTAGGTTTTGTTAAATTGTTTCGCCAACTTTAAGGTTTTTTCTTCATTCGGCTGCTCTCTTCTTCAGGGGTCCCCACATTGAACTAAGTTAAGTCTTGGTAATTGTTTATACACCGGGTGCCCTTCCTGACACAACTTAGCCCACTGAGCTACCACAGCCCTTTGTGTGGAGCAGAGAGCTGATATCTAGGGTTGCCGGGGGAGCAGATGGTGGGGTTTAAGAGTCTTGCTCAAGAGCCCAGAGTGAGGCAAATGAGGGTGGAGACAGTTGTGGGTGCTTCACCTTTCCCAATCACATTTTTTTAATGTTGGCGATACCAGGAGTTGAACCGGTGATCTTCCGATCACATGCCCACCTTCTCTAACCTCTGCACCACCACTCCCTGTTTTGCCAACTTGTCCACTAACAACTTACTCAAGGTTCTTCCTGTCTGTTGTGGGCGTGTCTTGAAGAGCCCGTTAGGCATGCTATTGGCTTGTGTACATGTGACAAGACATGATTAGTCGACGCAGCTTCAACTCGAAGGAGATAGACGCATGACGCAGACTGAGTGACTGTCGTCTTAGCAGTTAGCAGATTAGCGTTTAGCTTCTGCAATTATTTTTTTTACCTTGGTTTAGCATTATCCATCCATCCATTATCTTTACCCATGTCTTACTTTTTGGGTCGTTGGGGGGTCACTGGTGCCCATCCATCAGTCTCTTTGTGAGAGGTGGGGTACACCCTTTTAGAGTCTAACATCCCTCAGAAGACAAACCATCCTCAGAGATACCGTGTCTCTTCTACCCCCCCCCTAATCTGAGTCAGGACAAATACCGGCGTTCTGTTTTCAGAGACAAGAGACTGTACGATAACCCCCTTTTTGTGTGACTCCTTCCTGATACAGGCCCAAGGCTTTATAATTAAAACCCCTTTTCTCACTAACTTCCTGAGAAAACAGATGTGTGTCTCCAAAGAGAAATCTATATCAAAGGACCGAACTTTGCCATACTCTCAGCATCTTTGGTTACGGTACCATAGTAACAAAGGAAGTTAGCCCACTTGAACACAGATCTTCAAACAAAGCCCTTTTGTGTTACAATACTGTGTCAGGAACCAAACTTGCATTTGTGAAGGAAATGGTGTTTATCCAAAAACAAGGTGTTATAATTTAAACTAAAAGCTATTGTTTCCCTCTGAGACCTCTGAGACTTTGAGAGGAGGGTTATATACTTAAAATTAATTTACACAGCTTGGTTCACACCCACTGTTGGTAGCTGCATTTGATTGGTTAAGATGAGAGGGACGGTCTCTTCATGTGTCGAGTAATTCTGACACGAGAGTTGAAGTTGTCAGAAGTTACATGTGAGCTGCCAGCCCTCGAAGTTCGCGGGGCTCCGATCCAGTTCCATCTTGGACGGAGCCAGTCAGCTGAGAAATAGAGAGAAGTCTTTAAAGCTCCACTGACATGTTCTTTTAACTTTTCAAAAAATGGCACAACATATATAAATATTAAGATAGACCTCTGACCGTTTTTGCTAAAATAATGTTCAATGAATGAAATTTCCTCTCAAAATATTTTAAATTTAGCGCCGTTTTTTTAGACCGTAAATCCGGATTTTCCGGTCACGTGTCAGCAGAACCGATCTGACGTCACGTCCGATACTGAACTCTGCTCAAACCGTACATTGAATGGACAAAAATATAAACGCATCCGTCGAATTTAGCCAATTAAAACTACATTTTAGCGATTTGGCTTCAGTTTGGGGAAAAAAAAGTTATTTTGAGTGATGCACAACGAACGGAAAGGTTTATATTCTCCGTGTTGCTTCTGTAAGAGTTATCACGATAGCTCTGCTGCCATCTGGTGCTCAATGTGAAACCTCCCTTGAAAAAAAAAAGCAAAACGGAGAATATAAACCTTTCCGTTCGTTGTGCATCACTCAAAATAACTTTTTTTTCCCCAAACTGAAGCCAAATCGCTAAAATGTAGTTTTAATTGGCTAAATTCGACGGATGCGTTTATATTTTTGTCCATTCAATGTACGGTTTGAGCAGAGTTCAGTATCGGACGTGACGTCAGATCGGTTCTGCTGACACGTGACCGGAAAATCCGGATTTACGGTCTAAAAAAACGGCGCTAAATTTAAAATATTTTGAGAGGAAATTTCATTCATTGAACATTATTTTAGCAAAAACGGTCAGAGGTCTATCTTAATATTTATATATGTTGTGCCATTTTTTGAAAAGTTAAAAGAACATGTCAGTGGAGCTTTAACTTGCTCAGACACCCCAGAGCGATGGTGCTGTATGGCCGGATGAAGTTCTGGAGGAGCCCATGCCACTTTCTGGAACGACAAATACCAGCCACCGTTCATTGTATCCATTGTGGTAATGAGATTGACAGTCCTCTGGTAGGATAAAACATCTTTTAAGGGAATGTCTCGGTACCAATGAGGTTTTTTAGACACTTTTAATTTAGTTTACGGATCTGAGATAAAGTTAACCTAAATTTTAACGTACCGGTAGTCCAAATTGAATAATACCTCTTCGCAAAGCTTTAGTCTATTTCATATTATTTACGCTTTTGAAATAACACTATCTGGTTAACACTATCTGGTTTAACAACTCCGCCAAGGTTGCCCTTTGTCACCGATTCTGTTCATAACTTTTATGGACAGAATTTCTAGGCGTAGCCAAGGTGTTGAGAGGATCCGTTTTGGTGACCTTAGAATCGCTTCTCTGTTTTTTGCAGATGATGTGGTCCTACTGGCTTCATCAGTTCGTGATTTACAACTTTCACTGGAGCGGTTTGCAGCCGAGTGTGATGCGGCCGGGATGAGGATCAGTTCCTCCAAATCCGAGGCCATGGTCTTGAGCCGGAAAAGGGTAGCATGCCCTCTCCGGGTCGGGGAGGAGGTCCTGCCCCAAGTGGAGGAGTTTAAGTATCTCGGGATCTTGTTCACGAATGAGGGAAAACTGGAGCGTGAGATCGATAGGCGGATAGGTGCAGCGTCCGCAGTGAAGCGGGCGCTGTACCGGTCTGTCGTGGTGAAGAGAGAGCTGAGTCGAAAGGCAAAGCTCTCAATTTACCGATCGATCTACGTTCCCACCCTCATCTATGGTCATGAGCTTTGGGTTATGACCGAAAGAACAAGATCTCGGATACAAGCGGCTGAAATGAGTTTTCTCCGCAGGGTGGCTGGACTCTCCCTTAGAGATAGGGTGAGAAGCTCAGTCATCCGGGAGGGACTCGGAGTAGAGCCGCTGCTTCTCCACATCGAGAGGAGCCAGTTGAGGTGGCTCGGGCATCTGGTTAGGATGCCTCCTGGACGCCTCCCTGGTGAGGTGTTCCGGGCATGTCCCACCGGGAGGAGACCCAGAGGAAGACCCAGGACACGCTGGAGGGACTATGTTTCTCGGCTGGCCTGGGAACGCCTTGGGATTCCCCCGGAGGAGCTGCTCCAAGTGGCTGGGGAGAGGGAAGTCTGGGCCTCCCTACTTAGGCTGCTACCCCCGCGACCCGACCCCGGATAAGCGGAAGAAGATGGATGGATGGATGGACTATCTGGTTATTTATTCATAGTTCATATATTTGCTATATTGTCATTCTACAAACTAAAAATGAACGTTACAGAACTGTGATTTTAGCTGACCAGATTTTTGTGTTTTTGTTCGAGTGAGGGAAATAATGTTGCCAAGGATTCACATTATTCTTTTGATTGAGGTCGGTCTACATTTATTACATAACTTTGAATGGTTAGTGTAAACAGCTGTGACATGGTGTTCAGACCTCTGTAACTTAAGTATATTCCTACACCCCGGACAAGTCTCCAGTCCATCACAGGTACCGGTACATGAGACAAACAACCATTCACTATCTCTCTCACACCTAAAGACAATTTAGAGTTACCAATCAGTCTGACATGCATGTTTTTGGTCTGTGGGAGGAAACTGGAGTACCAGGAGAAAACCTAAAAGTTATGCACCATAACTCATGTTCCCTGAAGGAAGGGAACGAGGTGCAACATATGCTATGGGAATTGCGCCCCCACGCGATTACCTGAAGGAATACATTCACGCCTTTATGGCTAGGGCGTCAGCATCGCACCAGAGGCCCCGCCCTCTGGGTACTTAAGCGACTGACGCCCATCCATCTTTCTCCGAAATGCACTTCACCGAGCTTTCAGCATTGAAAAGGGCCAGATATGTTGCACCTCGTTCCCTTCCTTCAGGGAACATGAGTTATGGTGCATAACTTTCAGTTCCCTTTCAGTCTGGTTCTCTCGGTGCAACATATGCTATGGGAACGTAATTCATTCACGCCCTTGAAATGCTCAGCAAAATGCATGTGAGAACATCCGCCTTAAAAAAGACAGGCATTTCCCAGCTGCTTTCTACAGGGTATGTAGAGAGCACAGGCTGAGAAGAAAAAATGCCAAATGTAAAAAACATCAACTTGATGTTTCAATTGGGCACATAGATAAGCAACACCAGCTAGAAACAGCCTAAGCGTGCTCCACTAGTGTGAGTACTCATCATCTCCTTTTTCTCCCTGGAACGACCTGAGCAAGGGACCCATTACGTCACAAGTAATTGGGTGACAAACGTGGAGGTAGAGAACCCAGGCCAAGCACAGGGTAACCTCCCAAGTTCCTATAGGGTAAAAAAAATTACAAGAGGCACGACTGACAAGTGGGGCCCATCCTGATGTTAGGGATCTGTTAAGGAGAGGGGAAACCCTTCCATGAAACATCCCCTAAGCAAGCATAAACACCAAGGGGTACCCTGGTGCATGTTGTTACTGTTTGTTTTTGGGACAAAGCAATCAAAGCCTTAGGCTCTCAATCAGTTCCCTTCAAAGGCCAGGCTGAAAGTTGCCACAACTCCGGACGTGGGTGTAGAAGCTGCCCACGTGCCTGAGTCAGCAGGTCCCTGTGAGGGGGCAACTGCCATGGTGTCCCTGATAACATTGAGATCAACTCCGGGAACCACGGTTTCTGTGGCCATCTGGGGGCTATCAGGATCAGGGAGAGGGCTCCCTGGCGCACACGTTCCAGTGTCACCTCGCTCAGAGGGACAGGTGGAAAGGCATAGTGGAGCACCCCTGCTGGCCAATCATGTGCCAGAGCATCCGTTCCCAACGGTGCGTCTGTTTCCCTCAAGGAGAAGTAGAGGTCACATTGTGAGCTAGCCCTGCAAGCGAACAAGTCCACAGAGGCTCTCCCAAATCGTGACCAGACCTGTTCCACAATCCGTGGGTTCAGGCTCCATTCTGACGCCAAGAGAGGCCCTCTTGAGAGGGCATCCGCTCCATAATTTAGATCACCGGGGACATGAGTCGCCCTAAGTGACAGGATTCTTGGAGCACACCACGTGAGCATCCTCTGCGTCAGTCCAAGGAGGGCCCGGGACCTTGTCCCTCCCTCCCTTTTGATGAAGGACACTGTGGTCCTATTATCTGATTTCACCAGGATATGCTGCCCATCAATCAGACCTTTACTGAAGAAGTATTTTAATGACAGGAATACGGCCAACAACTCCAGGAAATTGATATGTAATCTCGTTTCCTGGTCATTCCAAAGGCCGCGGGCGTACTGATTTCTGCAGATCGCCCTCATCCTGTTTTAGAGGTGTCCGTTGTGATTACCACACGAGATGACACCCTTCTCAGTGAGACCCCTTCCGTGAAAACAGACAAATCTCTCCAAGGTTCCAGGGCCTTCAGGCACTCTGAATCTATCCTAACCTTTCTTGCTTGATTAGTCAGGGAGGGTTGTGTCTGTCGGTTTAGCCATACTTGTATGGCTCGCATTTTCAGTAATGCGTATGGCACATAGGGAATGGCTGCCGCCAAGAGGCCTAAAAGGCGTTGGCACGTTTTCACAGGGACCCGCTGATCCAGTTTAAATCTTTCCAGGCAACGGCGAATGGAGGAAACTCGTTCCTTCGAGAGCCATGCTCTCTACCGGGCAGTGTCGATCTGTACTCCCAGAAATACGGTAACCCGTGATGGAGTTAAATCGCTTTTTGTAGGTTTGAGAAAACCGAGAGACTCCAGGTGAGAGATCACCTTATAGGAGTGTGACTGGGCCTGCATTCTGCTTCCAGCCAGAATTATGCCGGGTCCCCACCTAAATTGTCAGAACGCTCCCGCCGCCCCATTTTGGATGCTTGTCACTGATGCTGGGCACCCACTGGGACGCGTCTGATGACGCGCACTAGGGGGAGGCAGAGGGTCATCAGTTGTTGTGTTTTCATGCTGCTGGCAGATAAAATCAGCAACACGTGACCCCCGCTCCTACTGGAGTGGGTTTTCTACGAGCCGAACTGCAGCTCAGACAGTCTTTGTTGAGATTAAAACTTTTTTTTTTATGTTTGGGGTGATCGTACGCTGAGCGGACAGCAGCAACTGTTTAAAATGCCACGTTTCTTACCGGAGTTTGGTTCCAATTCATGGAGACACGATCGGGTAAGTTTAAAAAGTCCAAAAAAAGTCCTGTTGTCGTTGTGTAATCACATAGCAGAGGCTCTCCCGACTGTTTGCTGGACGCGTCGAGCCACCAGAGATCGAATTTTATGACGTTGGCGGCTCGACGCGTAGGTTGCTTTCGGACGCGCGCGTGCGTGGAAAGGAACTGCCGCGTGCCGCCGCGCCGCTTCAATCACTCAAAACGCGCCGCTTCACGGTTCGCCGCGCCTCGACGTGTCTCCACATAGACTTTGAATGTAAACCGGCCGCTTCAGCCGCCCGACAAGGGTCCGGTGGGTACCAGGCATTAGCAGGTCATCCAAGTAATTCATGACCCTGAGTCCTTGATTCCTAAGTGGGGTCAGGGCTGCCTGCATCCAAACATTTAGTAAATGTATGAGGAGCAGTTTTTAAACCGAAGGGTAAGGCTTTGAATTCATAAGCGTTCCCTTCTAACGCAAAGCGGAGGAACTTTCTGTGTTTCCTCCACACGCCTATGTGGAAATAGGCATCTTTCAAATCCACTGTACATGCGTAGTCTCCTGGTCTCACAGACTGGAGAACTTGCCGCAGTGTAAGCATCTTGAACTTAAAAGTTTTTATTCTCTTATTCAGAGTCCTGAGATCCAGAATCGGTCTCAGGGAGTGATCCTTTTTGGGCACCAGGAAGTACTTGCTGTAGTGGCCAGAGCGTAGTTTGCGTCCTGAGACCAAACTAATCACTCCCTTTTGCAGCATCATCAAGACATCCTCCCTCAGCACGTGTGCATGTGTAGGGTTAATCTTAGATTACAGTACCCCTGTGAAGCGGGGCGGTCTTTTTGTGAACTGCAACTTGAGTCCATGACATATCGTTGTCATGATCCAATCATTTGGTAGACACGCCTTCCAGGCCTGCACATGCGTGCTGAGCCTGGACAGCATGCTGAGTTGCTGCCCGTCGTGTTTTAGCGTTGGCGGCAGTGGCGGCTCGTGACATTTTCACCAGGGGGTGCTATATATATATATATATATA
>JBBPBX010001971.1:9867-32947 GCA_038048925.1 Garcialebias charrua | reverse complement strand
AAGTGGGCCGGGTTGAAGTTGCCCGAAGGCCGGAAGTGGCCTGTGGGCTGCCAGTTGAATATCCCTGACCTAGGTCCTTTTCAGAATCAGAATCAGAATAAGCTTTATTGTCATCGCAATACAGTGAGATTATGTTCGTACAGTCATATGAAAGATGGCGGAGTCCATGCTGCTGCTGTTCCTGAGAGCGTGGCCCCTTATCCTTTTTAAGAATACTTTTAGATAGAAAAGGGGAAACGTCCATGAGGATACAACAGTGGTATTACAAAAAGGACCTCTTCACATCTTGTCATATCATGACACAATTTAAAAAACTCTTAAAGGACAACACCCACCGTGACAGTAACAATTCACCATATTGGAGAATTACTGTAGTATTTTATGAATTTTATTTTCATTTTTGCATTTGGGCCAGGCGAGGGTTAAAAAAAAAAAAAAAAAAAAACCCACTCCCGAATGAATCCGGAAACCTGGCCGAAAAGTCCCGAAGGGTCATGCCTTTCGTTACATTGATCTCCACCCAGAAAGCAAGGCAGAAGGTAGGAGTGAGTTTCCATGGAGGTTTATGAGAGTGAGAGTAAAACTGCATATTTCCTGGTGCATTTTTGTGTACAACTGGACCAGTGGTCTGCTTTTATTTATTATTTATTTTATAGACCTTTTTAATAAGATATAACACCGCTGCGACTGTTGCTGGCTGCTCTCCTCTCCTCTGCCCAGAGAGGAGCGAGCCGCGCGGCTTCTCCCTGGCTCCCCATTCCGCTGCGGGTCAGCTTTGAAGTTCGTGCTGGGGCTCGGTTCTGTCCAGCCTTGTTGCTGGAGCACGGGGAAGCACAGAGAGCACGGGGAAGCCCGCGCGCGATGGTACATCCAGACCGACAGAGCTCCGCGCTGCGGCTGCCTTTCTACTCCCGACCTGTCTGGTCAGGGGAGAGATTAAAAAGCCGATGCGGAAATGAATGAATTTGTCGCGATCAAGCGAATTAAACTAGTATGTCTACGTGGATGCTGCTCAGAATATGACAGACATCAGTGAGCAACCGCTTCTCTTTTTTTTTTCCTCTCTTAGAGCAGCGGTCATGGAAGTTGATGAAGGCTTATTAAAACTCCGCCTGTAACTCCAAGGCGGAATCTTTAGTGATGTGAATGCCCATATTTGGAGAGGGGCAGATCTTCCCGGAGCTTCTGCTAAAATCTGCTATAAATCATGAAATAACACATTTTGCATTATTTCTCTACAATATAAATAAACGCTCCTGTATTATTTTTAAATAAACTAATAAATATTAATGGCGATGCAATTTGAAAACATGGTGGGTCATGGACTTTAAAGCAGACCAGTAGCTCAGGCCCACATCAGCTACTGGGAGTCTTCCAGCCCAGCAGCTCCTCATGGAGCGTTTAGACAAGTCCCTCTTTCTTGTTGAGAGGAGGATGTGGTCATGAAGGAACATGAAGGACTCGTTTGTCTCCGTCTTTGCTTTGTGTCTCAACTCTGCTCCTCTGGAAAACATCTGTAAAACATCTGCACTACACTCTATAAAATGAGGAGTTGCAGGAAAGACCATGAGGTGAGGAGGGAGTTCATTCAGCACTCACTGCTCAGAATTCATGCAAAGACAGCAGATCATAGAGAAACAGTTTTTAAAACACAAAAACACGTCAGAATACAACTTATTTTATGGAGGAAAAGAATAGGGCTGTTGATGAGGCCTTTTTTCATGAAAGACAGCAGATCATAGAGAAACAGTTTTTAAAACACAAAAACACGTCAGAATACAACTTATTTTATGGAGGAAAAGAATAGGGCTGTTGATGAGGCCTTTTTTCATGAATTATAGACAACTTTTTGTTTCTAAGGTCAGGTGGCTGTGGCGGCCATCTTGAACTGGGTTGACTCAGAAACTTGATCATTTGTAGATGTACATACAAAGAATAAAAAGTGTGAGCTGGAAAACCTGAAACCTGTGAATCCTGCCTAACAATGGAAGAAACATCTGCTGGAACCTGAGAGTCGTCAGGGTTTCACCATCCCTCTGAGGACCGTTTTCAGGGAAACATGGAAGTTCAAAAGTTTTGGACAGATCCCACTCCTCCCTCTTAATGGTTCTTTATCTAGACAGCAAAAACTAATTGAAGTGAAACAATGAAATGTCATCGGTCTTACAGAATTGAATCTAAAATGATTCTTGATGTAAAAACACTAATAATGATGGTGGTCACTAAATGTTTGTTCAACTGTCATCTAAAGGTCCATTTCTGGTTGAATTATGGAACATTTGAACACATGTAAACTAAGAATTTGGATTTGTAGCAGGGCACCAGCAATTTGATGAAAATTGATGCAAGATTCACAAAACTAGGTCTCAAATTAAAATGAAGATGTTTTGTTCTATTGAAAATAAATCAGTGCATTCCACTCAAATTATTACCAGGATGCAAGCTATTCCACAATCATAAGCTTTATTGTAATCAAAAGTAAAATAAAATCAAGAAATACAGCAAAATGAAACAAAAGCTTTTACATCATCAAGTATGAAATTTGATAATAAACTTTCAACATTGATTTACAGTGGTATTAAACCAAACAGCTTGTTGTAAAATTATTGGAAACATGATTGAATTATCACAGAAATATTTTGAACAGTAGAACTTCTAATTCTAATTACACACAATTCATTCAACCTTTATTTAGACAGGTTAATCCCATTGAGCCTCGAGGACTCATTTACAAGAAAGACCTGTTTTCAACAAAGAATGATAACAGTGACAACAATAGACAATAATAAGAGAGACATACAGAATTATATATTTTTTTAACAAATTTAACTAAAAAAATGTCAAAGTAGCAACACAGCTAGATTATAAGGCAAATGTAGGAACATGTCTGTATTGGTTCTAGCCAGGAGTCCAACAGATTCTTAAAACCATTTAGAGAGGTCAAGAGCTTCAGATCTTTTTGTAAGATATTCCATGAAGCAGGAGCAGAGTAGGAGAAGGCCCTTTTTCCAAGTTCAGTCCTCACTGACGGAACACTGCAGGTAATCATGTCCTGAGACCGCACACTGTAGNACACACACACACACACACACACACACACACACACACACACACCAGTTCAGTCATATAACATCCAACGTTTTGTGACCTGCTTCAACTTTGAGTGTTTCTTCTGTGAGGTATGTCTGAGCTGAAGAGCTCCACAGATGATTTGTTTTCTCATATGGTTTGTCAAATTCACGTCGTGAGTAAAGACATATTTGATTTTTGTTTACCGTATTTTCTGCTCTATAGGTCGCACCTTTTTGCCTAATTTGCATGCCCTGCGACTAACTGAGCAGTGCAACATGTTTATGGATTTCCCCCCATATTTTTAGACCAATTTTTGGCTCAGATATGACCATTTTTCATTTTGGCCAAAATGGTGCAGTACCATTTTTGCCCGCTAGGGTACACCGACCGTTCCCACCTCATGTGTCCAAAGACAGCCTCCTCTGGTCGCAGGGTCGCAAATCGCCACTATGCAGGTTATGCAAGGCATACGGGCGCTGCCCTACAGGGGGCGCCAAAACCGTCTCTAGAAAAAATGTTTTTCTAGCAGGCATCTTCTTTAACTGCATGAAATGATCAATAACAGGGAAACAGCACTGCTTAGGCGCCCCCCCCCCCCTGCTCCCTCACCTCCCTCCTCCTATCTCTCTGCTCTCCCTTCACACACAGGTGCTGTGAACACGCACCCCTAGAGAACGCACACAGGCACGTTATTTATTTATTTATTTATTTTTTCACTCGTGCACTTGACTTTGGAGCGGCAGAAAAACTATCCAGGGCGCAAAACAGGAAAAGGAAGTTGTTGGAAGGATGAAAAAAAAGCCTTTCAATGTGGTTAAAAGATATTAGGTAAGTACTGTCAGTGTATGAGCAGGACAGGAGGGTTGTAAAATATTCAGGTTAGCTAAAGCTAGCCTAATAGGAATCGTCCCATATTTGGCTGTTAAATAAATGTAGCCTCCCCTAAAGACGTGATTTGTTTAATATTTTTATGAATATTTTATACATGTCCCACACATCCACACACTAAGTGTAAGAATGACCTAAATAAAACTCAGGAAACATTAACACAAGCTAAACTGTTGTGGTGGCAGTTCCCAGCTATGTTCCAGTGCTGCAATTTATACACTCATATGTACATTTATTATTATTGATTCTTTAATTAAAGATGAGTTGTACAAGTTTATGTGTGTATCAGACAAATTAGTCCTCAGTGTCACTATAGCCCTGAGACTCAAAAAGGTTGGTGACCCATGTTACCAACCTTTTTGGCAGAGGGACACTTGAGTTTAAATGTCTTATTTAATATCACTACAGTGGTGTGTGTTGTGATGTATCTGGTAAGTCAGATTAGATGAAATGTACAGTCAGTAACTGTTATCCAACAAGGAGATGATTTAAATTAAAGTTTAATTTCTATTGTGGTTTGACTGCTGTATTTTTAAACCTACTTAACACAAAATTAATGTCATTCAGCTGTGAGGATGGAGAGAAGGAAGAGAAGATGACAGAGGAATCAGGACAGACTGGGGAAGGCAACAGGTTGGTCTAATGCAGGTGGAAGTGAGGGAACAGCTACTTAATCCCAAGCAATAACATGTAAACATTATTTTTAAAAACTGTATTAAGATCTGTAATTTTTACAACTAATATATAATGCTTTTTTGACCATATGACAGTGCAGAATGCCACAGACAAAGGGTGAAGGAGACAGACACGAGGTCAGTGATAGAGGAGACAAGTGATGACATCAGGTAGGAATAATTACATTAGGGAGGCAACAAAAACCTATACTGTATACCATGATGGTTTGAATTTCTGATGACCATCTTTCATTGTCTTCTTTCACGGAAAGTAACAGTTTAAATGTCATAAATGTTAAAACACTGACATGGACTCCAGGCTGTTAAGATTTCATATTTTCACTACATAAAATGTTGAGCACTGATTACCACTACTGTTATACATTTTTACTTTATTAAACTTCTTATTTGTTTATCATTGAAATTATCACCTGATATGATATGTAACATAAAAAAATCTGTAATATTGCTACTGTATTTTCTAAGTGCATGACTAAGGGAGGAAAGCTGTATGAGGCGGCAGGTAAAGGGAGCGCGCGGGGGCGCGGGGGGGCGCCGTTGATGTTTTCGCATCCACCTCAAAAATATGTAGTTGCACCCCTGTCTGGTCGGACTGACTCTGTCGCAGCCCGGCCTCCTACTCTGGAGCTCTGACACTTCCAGAGAGTCCACCAACCGTTCCCACCTCATGTGTCCGACGGCAGCCTCCTCTGGTCGGACACACTCTGTCGCAGCCCGGCCTCCTGATTTCTGGAAGTATGAACTACTGTTAGCTCAGATGTGTTAGCTTATAGCGCCGTATTTACCGTAAACGGGTACTATTTTTCTAAATAACTCATGAACTACAGGACAGATTTTGATCAAACTTACAGAAAGTAATCACTAGATGGAAATTTACAAACTGTTGGCTGTATGAGACATTTGAGCTAAAATTCCATGTTTTAGCTTCATGTGTTACCTTATAGCTCCGTATTTATCGTAAATGGGTACTATTTATCTAAATAATTCGTGAACCAGCGGATTCGGATGTTGTCAGTCATACAATGGGCGCTATCAACTGGTGCGTGAACTACAGGACAGATTTTGATCAAACTTACAGAAAGTAATTACTGGGTGGACATTTACAAACTGTTAGCTGTATGAGATTTTTGAGCTAAAATTCGATTTATTTACAATTTAGTTTTGCAGCGCACGTGACGGTTTGGAATAAGTCAAAGCGAAACAATTTAAATCCAGCAGATTTGACCATTAACGTGAATTTATTAAGGAAAGGTTAAGCTCAGAAACACTTTTGCTATAATGTCAGCTAACAAATATATATTTTTAAGTGTTTATCTTGCTAAATTTTAAAGAAAATGCTGCGGCCCCACCCGTGCGGGTGCACCTAGCGAAACTACTTTTTAAATCCAGCTGATTTGACAATTACGTGCATTTATTAAGGAAAAGTTCAGCTAAGACACATCTTTGCTATAATTTTCAGCAAACAAAAAATATGTTTTTACCGTGTTAATCTTGTTAAAGTCCTTCCGTGTGGCAGCCATTTGCGTCAGAGCTAACCACCGGTCCACATTTCGGGTTGGCAGCTGTGACGTGTAACATACGCGACCAGCGGCGGCCGCCACTAGAGGGCGCTAGGGGCGCCGCCCCTCCTTGGAACTGCAGCTCTTCACCATTTGAAGATTTAATTTTCTTTTATAAAGATGAAATACTAAAATAAAAAAAATATTTCGAAATGTATGCATATATGTTTTTAGTTGTGTAGGATAAATATTTTATGAGTAATGATTGTTTGTTTCAAAAAAAGTTTTCTGATTGTGACGTACTTCCGGTTCCCCGCTGGGCGCCGCCTGCGGCTTTTCCATTGAATCTACCGTATTCGTCGGCGTATAAGTCGCACCGGAGTATAAGTCGCACCAACCTAATTATGCCCAATTAAATGGAAAAATCAACGTATAAGTCGCACCGGCCTATAGGTCGCACCTCACGTGAACTGGTGTTTTGCCCAAAATGGACTGGCTGCCAAATTGTTTGGAAGGACTTTTGACAAGATTATCACATAAAAACTACAGTATTTTGTTTGATCTGTCTTAGTTGAACTTTTCATTAATAAATGAACATAATTTTTGTATATTTTGTGTCTTTCATCATTTATCTTTAAAGATAAACACATAAAAATATATTTTTATTAGCTGACATTACAGTAAAAAACGTGTCTCAGTTTAAAATGATGACAGAAACAGATACTGTATTTATTTTATGGTTTTTATTTATTTATTCAAAACCATTGAAGTCTTCATCTTCTGTGTCACTGCACCATTTTTGGACCAGGCAGATGTCAACAGTGTAGGTACTGTAAAGGGTTTCTTAGCGCCCATAGCGGCCGAAACTGGTACTGCACCATTTTTGGAGTTTTTGACCAAAGTCAAATTATGACCAAAATATTGGAAAAATCGACGTATAAGTCGCACCGGCCTATAAGTCGCAGGGCTTAGAAATGTAGGCAAAAAGGTGCGACTTATACGCCGGAGAATACGGTAATTATAACTAGCGCGCTAGCGCATGCGCAGTTTATGTCCCATCTGTCCAAAACTATTGGACTGTACAGGTCGCATTTTCCGTCGCCCTCGAGCCTGGACTTGTCTCATGATGCTGCGTTCGCCAGCGTGTTTCCGGTTTGACTGCTGAGGAGGGAGGGGGAGTGGGGGACTCTGTTTACACAGTCAGAGCTGATCACACGCAACTACCTACGTTGAAACAGCAGTAATTATTAATGGTGCCTTTCTACACAGGTAAGCAAGTAATAATTAGTGACTTTAATAAATCGCTAAGCGCACATGAGCAAAGTTTGAGCTGTTCTCATCTGTGTGCTGACGTGGTGTCGTGTGTTGCTGTCAGTCACACAGCTAGCTACTAGCTGTGCTTATGAACGTTGTGGTGTTTCTTTATCTAATGCTTATTACTATTCCTGACTGATATGGTTCTCAACTAGATGTTACAAAAGTGTTTTCTAAACGTTATGTGTTTAATATTATGATTATCAGGTGTTTATTTGTACTTTTACTTAAGTACAGTGTTTGAGTACTTTCTCCACCACTGGTATTATTACAGTATTTGGGTACCGTAGTATGTGGGTTGTGCGGTGGCGACTCCACTTCTCAGAAACATCCAGGCTGGACCAGAGGATCCCCTCATCATCACCTCCTGCCATGTCCTCCTGTATCAGATGTTCGTGTGTTAATATAATGATTGGCAGTTGTTTATGTGTTAATGTTATGATTATCAGATGTTCATGTGTTGTGTTAATATTATGAATATCAGATGTTCATGTGTTAATGTTATGATTATCAGATGTTCATGTTTTTAACTCAAGCTTGTGTACAAAAGTTGAGCTGAAGTCAAACCTGTTAAATATCAGACAATATAAACTTTTATATTCACCAGATGTCTGCTATATCAATCAATCACCTTTATTTTTCCAGGTAGAGTCCGTTGAGATGGAGATCTCTTTTACAAGGGTGACCTGGTCAAGTGGTCAGCAGCACACGTCACATGGTAATTGACAATAAGCATTTGCATTTACCAACAAAGATGGTTTTATGAACCTGTTTGTAGCAGCCCTTAAACATTTTTCTTCCACTGTACAGGAGGACATGGCAGGAGGTGATGATGAGGGGATCCTCTGGTCCAGCCTGGATGTTTCTGAGAAGTGGAGTCGCCACCGCACAACCCACATACTACGGTACCCAAATACTGTACAATAGCAGTGAGGAGGCTATAAGCAGCTCTGTTCAACCAGTTACCAGTTACACTCATGGTCTCTTAAAATAACTGGACAGTACATGTATTTTTCTTTTAATGTTAGTGTTTTGTAAAAATATAAGCAGTGCTTTTCTTGTTTTGTCCTTATCCCCTTCATTTCTTAATACAGTATATATATAGCCTCCCCTGGTGAAAATGTCACGAGCCGCCACTGTACGCGACGCGTCAGCGGTGACGCATAATAGATGCGACTTATAGAGAGGTGCAACACGTTTATGGATTTTTCCAATTTATTGCCAATAATTGGACAATGCGACTTATCGAGCGGTGCGAATTATAGAGCGGAAAATACGGTATAAGTCAGAGCACACCAATTCAGACCAAGATGCATGTTTTACTATAACTTTTTCATTATTTTTTTAAACTGAAAATGTGAAAACTTGTGTAAATAGAAAATATGGTTTCAGTTCTCACGCCTTGGCATTCTTAATTATTATATTGTAAACAAATTAAAACATTGCTACTGAAGCAGTGTAGATTACCTTATAAATTGTGCATCATAAGGTTCATTTATTGATTTGTGTTTTTGATTATGCTTTGAGTTTTAATGCATGACGGTATTAACCCTAACAATGTAGAGTTGGTAGTTACATATTTTAATAAGTCAGCACAATATGATTGAGTTGTGGATTTGAAAAGACTGTAAGAAAAATGTTTTATTAGATTTCCAGAAAACAATAAGTCATCTGACCGACCTATGCCCTAATCAAAGCCCGAGAGGTCAGAGACAGATCCGCATGAGATGAGGTAACCACAGATCAGCAGCGAGAGTGAACAGAACAACAACAAAAGAGCCAATAACGACCCTGTAACCTCTCATCCTGCCTTTGTTCTTAACACACCCTCTCCACTCTTTCATAATTTTCTCTGTCACTAAATGGCTGTTGGGTTTCTCACTGCTCCTGCTTTCTGTCCTCTTCAGTACCTCTGCCTGACTCTCTCTTTCCTGCTCTCTGGGTAAGAATAAGGAGCAGCACTGCTATTCAGAACAGTAATTGCATTTCTGTCCTTTGTTGGAGCCGAGTGTTATTTTCCATTAATGGCTGGACATATTCTATAAGCAAGTCTTTATGGGAGTCATAATGGTCGGGGAGTGGGGAGCGCTGCAAGTAGATCACTGTTACTCTTTTTAAGGGACGCTGCTGAGCTCATTATTCCTTAAAGCGCACAAACCTGCTGACACTGGACGTAGACATACACACCAGGGAAGAAAAACACGCACGTTCAAAAACATTGTTGAAATGGAGATGAAAAACTACACAATCAGGTCTTTTTCACAGAGGCGTGGGAAGGTAGGGAAGTAAAAATGAGCATTTTACATCAACTGGCTGATACTTGTCTGAAACATAGATCAGAAGGTTTAGATATATTGTACATCCAATGTTTCAGGTTTCTTAGAAGTGTCCAACATGCTGGCAGGATTTTGTTGGGTTCAGGACAGTCAGAGTAAATTACATTGTGTATTTTTCTTCTTTCAGCTGCTCCCTCCTTCAGGGGTCGCACAGTGAACCAAGTCACATGACGACTTGGCTATTATTTTTACACTGGATGTCCTTCCTGATGCAACCACAGACCACCGAGCTACCACAGCCCTCTGTGCGGAGCAGAGAGCTGCTATAGGGTGCCCAGGGGAGCAGATGGTGGGGGGTTGAGGGCCTTGCTCAAGGGTCCAGAGTGGGGTAAATGAGGGTGGAGGCAGGTATGGGTGTTTCACTTTTACCACCCACATTTTGATGTTGTCTGTACGGGGGTTGAGCCGCTGAGCTCCTGATTACAGGCCCACCTTCTCTAACCTCTGCGCCACCACTCCCAGTTGTTGTTAGATAGAAATTTGTCTGTTCATGCATGATGCAATTTAAAAAAAGTAAATTACATTATGCATGATGAGACAAATTTCTAGCTAAAACTGCAACTTTTAACAGCATTTATAACATTTTAATTTTAGTTAGCTTAAAGAGGAGTGGCTGTTTCAAATTTTTATTCACTTCTATTCCTCAAGTGCTGGAAGTCCATGCTTTCCTGGGGGTTTTCTGTGCTGAGTTTGCATGTTTGCATCTTCTCCAGTTCCCTCCTACACAGGGCTTCATTTGAGCCGGATCCTGCAAGATCTGGGAACTCTTTTATTTTGACAGCTGTGCTTTCCGGAAAGTGTCTGCTCGGATCTAGCAACTCAAATCTCCGCCCATTAAATTCCAAATTCATTGTGCATTTGTATTAAAAATCTTAAAGCTATAATTAAACAGCACAACTAAATTGCAAATCAGTGTGACAATTTAAGTGGCTTATTAATAAATAAATAAAAAATCACATTTATTAAAAATACAATAAGAGGAGATGTCGTCCTTGGCCCGGCGGACCCAGTCTGTGTCAATGTCAATGTCAATTTTATTTATATAGCACATAAAAACAACCGAAGTCGACCAAAGTGCTTTACAGTTAAAAAAAATAAAAACAGAGTAAAATGCATCTAGTGCCACTAAACATAATAAAGCTATCAGTAAATGCAACAACAATAAAATCTGCTCAAAATTTGATCTCACATTCTGCGAGGATCAAATGCCAAGTAAAAGAGATGAGTCTTAAGTGAAGATTTAAAAGTGTCAACAGTCTGAGCGCTCTTTACTTTCTCAGGTAAACTGTTCCACAGTTTTGGAGCAGCAACCGCAAAAGCCCGATCACCTCTGGATTTCATTTTGGATCTGGGGACATCTAAGAGAAACTGGTTGGTAGACCAGAGTGCTCTTACTGGAGTGTAGATCACATAAATATGACGGGGCCAGACCTTTTAAGATTTTAAAAACAAGCATTAAAATCTTAAAATCAATCCGATAGTGGACAGGGAGCCAGTGAAGGGATGCCAGGACAGGGGTTATGTGTTCATATTTTTTAGTTGAAGTGGAGTGAATGTTCCGGCACCAGCACATGCACATGCTCCTGCCCAGCAGAGACGTGGACAGCATGTCCTGCAGGGATGACGTGTCTTCATCCAACACCTTTAGCGGCGCGCCCTGTGGACAGTGCACGTTACGCACAGGAGCGTCTCCAGACAGCTCAACTGCTGATGTGTCGAAACTCCCACACACATTTCAGACATAATAAATAAATAAAGCTTACAGTTTAAAAAAAATATGATGAGAGAAATGTTTGATGCGTATTATTCCCATTAATCATGTATCAAAACAACTGTGCTAATTTGTCAAAATAACAGCGATCAAAATGTTGAAAAGACAGTCCAGTTTACTTTCATTAAATAAATGGATGGATGGATTGTCCTTGGACAACTCAGAATTGAAACACCTGAAGGCAGTGGCAATCAAGATTGTTGAAGGAGCAACAATGTGCAGGACTGAATTCAGCTGAGAAGAGTTCGGCTCAGAACCGTGAAGTGTGTGTGTGTGTGTGTGTGTGGGGGGGGGGGGGTTAGGATGCTTGACAGAATCAGAGCTGCTCTATTCACATATAACTTCTCTAAAAATAATGTAGTCATTTAATCAAGTGTTTACACATGTAGGTAAACGTAGATGTTTAACAGCTCCTTAGAATACACCAAAAACCAGGAAAAGGCATCTACAGTACTTTATTCAAAATTTTCTGGTGGAGGACCACCTCCACTGACACCCGCCCCCCGCCAGCCTGCCCACTATTTGTGTTCCGGCATCGCTCAGTTCATAAATTAGGCCCTGCTCCTACAATCCTAAAACATGCAGTCAAAGATGATTCATGCATTTTAGACTGCATCCAGCCTTCTGGCTTATCAGTCATAAAGAAAAGCTTCATATAATATTGGCTGATTTCTAAATCTGACAGGCAAGCTCTTTGATTTTTAATTGTAAGATCAATTTTTTTTTTTTTAAATGAATATGTAAGAATATGTGAAAGAGAGATGACTTGTCCAGGCTGACTCGAGTTGAGAACTGCTCAACTACAGAAACAAAATACACACTAAATGTTTTATATGTTTATTATCAAAGTCAAAGTCAAAGTCAACTTTATTGTCAGAACTGCAATATGTACAGGACATACACAGGATTGAAATTGCGTTTCTCTCAGTCCCTCGGTGCAACAGTAAACATAAAACACTAAAACATTTAATAAACATAAGCATATGTCTGATCTTCTGCCTTTAGCTTAGGATGGGGGAATTAAAACCACTTCTTGGTGTTATTTTAATGACTCATTTTTGTTTGTGTTTTTTTTAAACAAAATCAAGAAGCAAAACTTGCCTTTATGCACAACAGAAGGAAACACCAAGTCAAGCAAATGAAAGCTGTTATGAATTAAAACAGCCATGAGTCCTGATAAAACAGAGGGATGCTCTTCAGTCACACCCTCCAACTACTGTATAGGGGGATCACACTCTTAAGCCTCCCTGGTAAGGTCTATTCAGGGGTTCTGGAGAGGAGGGTCCGTCGGATAGTCGAACCTCGGATTCAGGAGGAGCAGTGTGGTTTTCGTGCTGGTCGTGGAACACTGGACCAGCTCTACACCCTCAACAGGGTCCTGGAGGGTGCGTGGGAGTTTGCCCAACCAGTTTACATGTGCTTTGTGGACTTGGAAAAGGCATTCGACCGCGTCCCTCGGGGGGTTCTGTGGGGGGTTCTGTTAGGTCCCTGTACGACCGGTGTCAGAGCTTGGTCCGCATTGCCGGCAGTAAGTCAGGCTCGTTTCCAGTGAGAGTTGGACTCCGCCAAGGTTGCCCTTTGTCACCGATTCTGTTCATAACTTTTATGGACAGAATTTCTAGGCGCAGCCAAGGTGTTGAGAGGATCCGTTTTGGTGACCTTAGAATCGCTTCTCTGTTTTTTGCAGATGATGTGGTCCTATTGGCTTCATCAGGTCGTGATCTACAGCTTTCACTGGAGCGGTTTGCAGCCGAGTGTGATGCGGCCGGGATGAGGATCAGTTCCTCCAAATCCGAGGCCATGGTCTTGAGCCGGAAAAGGGTAGCATGCCCTCTCCGGGTCGGGGATGAGGTCCTGCCCCAAGTGGAGGAGTTTAAGTATCTCGGGGTCTTGTTCACGAATGAGGGAAAACTGGAGCGTGAGATCGATAGGCGGATAGGTGCAGCATCCGCAGTGAAGCGGGCGCTGTACCGGTCTGTCGTGGTGAAGAGAGAGCTGAGTCGAAAGGCAAAGCTCTCAATTTACAGATCGATCTACGTTCCTACCCTCATCTATGGCCAAGGGCGGAGTGGCCATCGGGAGATTCGGGAGAAATCCCGATGGGCCGCGTCATGAATGGGCCGATAGACCACGGGGAAAATGATGACGGTTGAATAAATCTGCTCAAAATCGACTTGTCCCTGCTTTTAGGCTGCAGGCTGCAGCCTCTTAAAGGGAGGGAGCGCTGATCACTTTAAGAGACTGCAGCCTGCAGCCTCTGAAAGCGCTGATCCCTTTAAGAGGCTGCGCTGCACTGGGCCGGCAGCTTGGGAGCTACCATTTGATAAAAAACACCCCTGAAAGTTCACCGTTGGTTGAGTCCAACCCAGGAGGGAAGCACGTATTTTCCAAAACATCAGGTGATGGAGCAGCGCGGAGTCCAAACTGCTAATTAGCAATAAAAATGGATAGGAAGAGGCCAGGTGGAGCTGAAAAAGTCAGGTTGAAGAAAAGAAAGGTGTTACAGGAGGAAGCTGCCAAACGTGCAAAGCTTACAGACATTTTTTCAAAGAGACAGACAGAAGAAGCAACAGGTAATGATATAAATTAAAAACTAGCATAATAAATTAAGCTAATGTCACAACGTTATACTATGTCACTAAACATGCATGAAAGTCAAGTGGGACCTAAACGGACATAGCTTAATTAAAAATAAAAGCAGAACTATATAAATTGACCAATAAATAAATAAACGTCAAAGGACAATTTAAATTAAAAGAGAACTTTATCTCATACCCTGATGCATGCTCAATAATCCAGGTAGAAAAATCTAAAAAGCTAAGTCTGGTCCTCTGGACATTTTTTGCTTTGTTTTGTTTTGTTTCTTGAATGTCCAGAGGACCAGACTTAGCTTTTTTAGAACTTTATCTCATGTTTTAAAAACTAATTGACCATCATGTTTTTTTCTTCCAGCTTAGTTCCAACAAATTATATATTTTAATTCATAATTTTACATTTTACTGTGCTTAAAATACCGGTAGGCCTATATATATATATTTGTTTTTACTTTTACTCTTAGATGACTTGTGTTATGTAATTGTTTATGTTTATGTTTATGTTTATTAAATTTGTTCATTTTTTTTACAAAAGAAACAATACAAGGCAATCTCATAATGATAGTGTACAAAATGTAAAAAAATGAAAGGTGGCAGAAAGAAGAATAAATCTTATTATATCTGCCCCTTATCTCCAACAATCAGATTAAACAACAGTAGTCAAACCATGTAAACAATAATAATCTTCAACCAACTTTTTCCAACAATCAGGTTAAACAATAATATTCTTCAACCAACAGTACAAAATGACTAACTCTTTCTAATTTTCTAACTAATACTAATACAGTACAAAATGACTAACTCTTTCTAGTTTTCTAACTAATACTAATACAGTACAAAATGACTAACACTTTCTAATTTTCTAACTAATGCAATACACATTACGTTATTTCACATATATTTTTTTAACATATTTGTTTTGATCATTTTTTTAAATGTAAACATTGACTTGGCATTTTTAACTACATTCTCCAAGCCATTCCATAATCTAATTCCCTGGATTGAGGTAGAACGTCCCTTCAAACTGGTTCTGAATTGTGGTTTTACAAACAACTCTGTTCCCTTAAGATTATAACAACTTTGTCTTTTAACAAAGTGCATTTGGATATTTAAAGGTAATGCATTATTTTGAGCTCTATACATAACTGATAAAATATTATAGTCTACCAAATCATGGAACTTCAGTAATTTTAGTTGATAAAATAATGTACTTGATGGATGACGGTAATGCTTTCTAGTGATAATTCTTACAGCTCTTTTCTGTAATACAAAAATAGGCTTTGTGATTGTTTTACACGCATTCCCCCAAACATCAATACAATAGATTAAGTGTGGAACAATGATTGTGTTATACAACAAATACAGAGCCTTATCATTCAATAGGTCTCTGACTTTGTACAGTACTGCTATCGATTTAGCTATTTTTATTCTTACAGAATTTATGTGTTGTTTCCATGTCAGTTTGTCATCAATGATAACACCCAAAAACTTCACCTCACTCACTCTACAAATCTCAACATCCTCAATTTTGAGTGGAACATCAACAGTTTTCTTTCTATTACCGAATATCATGTAATTAGTTTTCTCTAGATTTAATGATAATTTATTTATTTTAAACCAAGTTTGTATCTTTACAAATTCTGTCTTTATCAATTCTAACATTTGTTCTATATCTTCACCTGAACAGAAAAAAGTGGTATCATCTGCGAAAAGTACACATTTAAGGAGTCCTGACACATTTACCAAGTCATTCACATATAAAATAAAAAGCTTTGGTCCAAGTACAGAACCTTGGGGAACTCCACATGTGATATTACAGAGGTCAGATCTTACATCATTTATTTGTACAAATTGTTTCCTATTTTTTAAGTAGCTAGATACCCACTGTAATGCTGGTCCTCTAATACCATATTTGTTCAGTTTTTCAAGGAGTATTGTGTGATCAATAGTATCGAATGCTTTTTTTAAATCAACAAAGATACTGATACAGTGTTGTTTTTGATCGACAGCAGTAGTTATTTGTTCCATTAATTCCATGAGAGCCATTGATGTAGAGTTTTTTGATCTAAACCCATACTGACTGCTGCTTAGAATATTTTGTTTATCTATAAATTGGTCTAGTCTGTTTACAAATAGTTTTTCAAGAATTTTTGAAAACTTTGAAAACTGACCATTTTTGAAAAATTAAATTTAAGTATTTTTTTATTTTTCACACAAGTCCTTATTTACATAATGAGGCAGAAATGCATGAGGTGAAGTGAAAACAGGATACAGAAAAATGTTAAAGCAACACATTTAATAGACAAATAAAAATAAACTCATGCATATGCATACATATTGCAACCAATGCCAAACTTGTCTCTGATTTTGTTTGTCTTGACCCTAAAAACTTTTCAGAGATGAGGCTTAAAGGACTCAAGAGCTCAGCACTTCAAGCAATAAGCAAAAATCTGCTTAGATTTGATGAGAGAGCCACAGTGAGTACTTTACACACACAGAGCTGTCCAGACTAGCATCCCAGTGGGATAGGTTCAAAAAGTTCCCTCTGGAAGAGTCCACTGTCAGGATAGATACTGAGATGGAACAGGGTGGCCAGGAGGGCTCAGTTGAACCAGAGATTGAACTTGAAAGCAGGGCTTGTTCTTCTTGCAGAAACTGTGTTATCTGTGTTTACCTTATATTGACACAGTATAACCTTTTCACAGATGCCTACCCAGTTATAGGGCTTGCATACAAATATTTGTTGACCCTTTTGTTGTCTCAGGTTGCATGTGAAAGAAGCTTCTCTCTCAAGTTCATCAAGAATAGACTACGAAGCACACTTAACCAGGAGCATTTGGAGGCATTTATGCTGATGTCCACAGAGAAAGAACTTCTTATGTCCATTGACAAAGTAACAAATATGGTGGCAGAAACTAGTGCACTTCTTAGGCGCTTACTGATGCTGTAGATCACATGTCAAACTCGAGGCCCATGGGCCAAATCTGGTCTCATTGACATTTTATCTGGCCTCAAATTTAATATTTTAAATGTAAAATAGTTTTATGGTTTATCTTTTTGTCACTGTATTTAGTGCAAACTTCTCATGACAGCTGGCCAACGTTCAAGCCAACAAAATTATGTTTTGAGTTTTTCAGTAATCTTTGAGTCTGATATGGAAAGAGCAACAAAGAATTGACTTATCTTTTTCTGTTTTTTAAGTCAACTAATTTAGATTTTTTCCCCCACCTGATTTGCTGAATTGTAACAAAATGTAACAAAAAATTATAACTAAAAAAAAGTCGTTGATTGTATTGCAATTAAAAAAATATTATAGGCTACATTTTTGCCTAATATTTTTAAAATGTGAAAAAATGGGCCACTCTTGGCCATTAAACTCCCGGGCTGAAAAGTTGTCCCACTCCGCCCCTGTCTATGGCCATGAGCTTTGGGTTGTGACCGAAAGAACAAGATCTCGGATACAAGCGGCTGAAATGAGTTTTCTCCGCAGGGTGTCTGGACTCTCCCTTAGAGATAGGGTGAGAAGCTCAGTCATCCGGGAGGGACTCGGAGTAGAGCCGCTGCTTCTCCACATCGAGAGGAGCCAGTTGAGGTGGCTCGGGCATCTGGTTAGGATGCCTCCTGGACGCCTCCCTGGTGAGGTGTTCCGGGCATGTCCCACCGGGAGGAGACCCAGAGGAAGACCCAGGACACGCTGGAGGGACTATGTTTCTCGGCTGGCCTGGGAACGCCTTGGGATTCCCCCGGAGGAGCTGCTCCAAGTGGCTGGGGAGAGGGAAGTCTGGGCCTCCTTACTTAGGCTGCTACCCCCGCGACCCGACCCCGGATAAGCGGAAGAAAATGGATGGATGGATGGATGTTCTTCAGTCAGACAAGCTGGAATTAAAGATTGTCTTCACAATCACTGAACACTAGGCATGTAACGGTTGTAGTTGGTGTACCGAACCGAAAAGGTACGGAGGTGGACCGAACCGAACGTGCTGTACCGAAACGGTTATTTTTTCACTCATTGAATGTTAATATGTGCGCCGCGGAACAAAATTTCCTGGGCGCGTTTCAGCACGGAGCTATTATCTCGCAGCACGCGCAGCATTAGCCGTTAGCTTCTCGCTGCGGTTTCCTGTTTGTTAACGTTATGGTTTTCTTGTTAAAAGACGAGCGCACAAAGCTGTGTGTGTGGACGTTTTTTCATGAAGACTGGATCTGCAGCAGCAACACGTCTAACGTGAACGCGCTGGAAACTACGTCATCAGAACGTGAACGAGCTGTTACAAAGTACGCTAACCACACAGCTGCATTTAAACAACTTCTACAAAGTGCGCTAACAACACAGCTGCATTTAAACAACTTCATCAGGTAATTTAGATGGGTCCAGATCAATAACACAAACTGTATGAGTTTTTAAAGCTCTGAATCTAAGTCTGAAAGTTTTTAATGCACAGTTGATCCTTGCTATGAGACATCCATCACGTCAACACTTAAGTCAAAAAGTTCAGCTCTTTATGAAAAAACTAAAACTGATGGTCAACAAGTCCTGGAGCTGATTTAAACCCTGCCCTGATGATGAGTGAGATATTCAACCGTTCAAGAGGTATTGTTCTTTTATTATAATTATTATTTATAATTTATTATTATTTAAAATTATAATCTTATTAACTTATTTTTTTACCTCTGTGTTTTATTTCCAGTATTTCCAGTTACAGAGGTAGCTGCTCTCCTTCCACTTCAGGGAAATCCACCAGAGATCACCTGCTGCAGCTAAGAAGTGTGTGATGACTGAATTGAACTCTGGAACTGTTCCAGGACCAGTCCCACCAAGAAGAGGTTGTGAGTAATGAGGACAAATACAGCCACACTGGTGCTACTGGACAAAAACTTTATTAGTTAAGATTGTAAACAGTCTGTTGCTGCTTATTGTTCTGGTTCTGACTGTTATTGTATTCATTAAGATTTTTATTATTTTTAATATAATTTATTTATTGTAGAGTGCTGTTTATTTAAAATATCATCCAAATGGGTCACTTTTATTTATTACTACAATACAATACAAACATATTTTTGGCATATTTTCAAAATAAACATTTTGTAAGTCTTTATTTTGTCTTTTTTTTTTTGTACCGAAAATAAACCGAAAATAAACCGAACCGAGCCCTCCTTGTAATTGAACCGAACCGAAATGTGATTTTAGCGTACCGTTACACCCCTACTGAACACATTTCTTATTTATCACCCACCGCTGAAAAGGGAATGATAATCTTTTTGCCTTGGTGTGTGTGTGTGTTATCAAAATATCCCTTGAACCATTGGGTTAATTTTATACTAATTTAAGAAAACTTTTCTGACCAGAAATAAAAAAATCTAAAGTGAAAGAGTCGTTTATTTTCTTGATCTGCATTGTCTTTACAATCAGTAGAAAGCTGTGATTTGAACAACAAATTGAATTATAACCACACCGTTAATTACACTTAAGGTTTAAGACCAGATTGTTAATGGTGACCAGTTAAAACCCAACATCAGTGGTGCTCAAATCATGGAATAATCACACACAAGGGCCCAAAAATGGCAACCATCTGAGCACACTTAACAGAAAATCCCACTTTCACCATTTAAAAAATGTAATATGAACATTCTGAGATCAAGAAAACACCATGAAAAGTCAAAAGTTCACATTAAACCTGGAGCAGTATTAAAATCCACATACCATGTTTTATAAGACCATTAACACAATATTCTTGTTTCTAGATATTTGTAGAATTTGATAATTAATTCATAAAGTTAGCAATTTGATCACATGTTCACAAGAGTTTTGCTTCAGGATGATCTTCTGATTCAGCATGTCTTTAGTTCTGAATGTGATGTGGCTGTTTCATTATCAACAGGGCTGAATGTTTGCTGCTCGGTACAGACCAGTATATTTACTGTAGTTGGTGTGAACACTAAGCATCATTGATCGTCTGCAGGTGTAGTAGTCTCAGGAGGCCGGAGCTTTAAGAGATCAATGTGATGACAAAAACAATGCAAACCTTGAAGAAATTCCATACATTTCATTCATCCACATTAAAATACATTCTTGTTAGCGTAGTCCAAGCAGAAAATGTATAGACAGTAATGCACAACACAACCATTTAGCTTTACTTTTCCTGGCAGAGCAAAGCATGATGGGAAGTGACAGTGTTGCTTGGGGCAACATGGGAGACTGGAGTAAATGGAGATGGTGAAGAGAAAGGAAAGCAGGGGTTGGGGTGAGCAATAATGTTACATCAGTGACATGCACAGACACGAATCCTACCAGAGACGAAGATGAGGTCAGTAGGACAGACCATCTCCTGCTCTGATCTGCGCTCATGAGATAATCAGAACGTTGGTTAAAGCCACGGGAAGTGAAAACACATGCGGGTTTGTTGGTCAGTGAAAGCTGCACCTTTTCTGTTGGGTGCAAACTTTGCACAGCAGTTTAATCCATACTGTGTCCATTCTGAGGTTAACTATTTATCTACCCGGTAAAAATACCGTACATGCCACAGTACACGTTGCTCCGCCGTATGAGTCGCATCAGTCCTAAAAAGGTCTAAAAAAGTGGGAAAACACATAATTGCTTCGCCGTATAAGTCACATCTATTATGCGTCACCGCTGACCACCCGGAAACGTGGGCTAGTGCTGTTCCAAAAATTGATTGGCTTCCAAATGGCAGCCACGAGAAAGTGCACTGGAGATCTTTAACAAGAATTCAACTAGATTAACACTTAAAAATAATTATTTGTTTGCTTGAAATTATAGTAAAGTTGTGTCTCAGTTGAACTTTTACTTAATAAATGACTAATGGTCAAATCAGCTGCATTTCGCCTGGACGACGTGGAGAAATGCAGCTGATTTGACGGTTGCTTCAGGAGTTCCGGAGCGAGACAAAGGTAGCAACTATGGCAAGCCAAGTGTCTCATTAATAGCCACCTTTACCTATTAATGCGACACTTGGCTTGCCATACTACTCGAGGGCCCTCTAGTGGTTGAAAATTGTAGTGTTCAATATTTTCCATGTTTGAATAAAATCATCAGATCTCAGGCAAAAATTGGGTTATTTATGGGGAGGGGGGGTATATTAGTCGCTTTGGTGTATAAGTCATGGGATGGGAGCCGCAAATTTATGCAATAAGGTGCGACTTTTATGGTGAAAAATACGGTAGTTATTTAAAAAACATTTCCGATAGAAGTTTGGAAAAACAGTTTAATTCTGATCATACTGATGAGCTGCAGCTGTCAATATGAGGAATTGCATGTTTTAGTTTCTTTGCCCTGAAAGTCCAAAATAAATAAACAAACAAATAAAGCAAACTTTAAAGTGTAAAATAAAATCCTTTGTGAGCGCACTTAAACATTTATAGAACACAAATGGGCTCCTTAAAAATGAGCAGAGCTGCAAAGTAAAGATTCAGCAACATTGTACTGTACTTCGCTTTCTGCCCATTAGCACTCGTGTTTATTTAATTACTTTTTCCTTCTTTCGGCTGCTCCCTTCTTCAGGGGTCGCCACAGCGAATTAACTCACACAAAGACTTGGCAATTGTTTTTACGCCGGATGTCCTTCCTGACGCAACCACCGAGCTACCACATCCCTCTGTGTGGAGCAGAGAGCTGCTATCTAGGGCATCTGCGGGAGCAGATGGTGGGGGTTAAGTGCCTTGCTCAAGTGCCCAGAGTGGGGCAAATGAAGTTGGAGGCAGATGTGGACGCTTCACCTTTCCCACCCACATCTTAATGTTGTTGGTCTGGGGAGTTGAACCAGCGACCTGTCGATCACAGTCCCACCTTCTCTAACCTCTGCGCCACCACTTCCCCTTACATTAACACTCAAAAGAGATCTGTGATCTCAGTGAGATTTGCCTGGTTAAATAAAGCTTAATAAATAAATAAGTACCAAAAGAAATCCAATATTATATTCTGAAAGTCAAGTTGTTTGTTCATGTATCAAGAGATTGCTTGTGATTGATTACATCGTTCTGAGTGGGAGTCATTATTCTTACATTTACCTGTAAAAAGGTAATAATGCAGAGTAATCGTAACAAAACAGCCTGTAATGAGATCTGCAGTTACACATTCACTGCTCTCAGAGCGCCTCAGTGCCCCTCAGAAAGAAGCTAAAATTCATTTTAGCACCAAGAGGTTTGGAAAAAAGAGTCAAACAAAGATGCTGGACAGTTCTTTCATTTTCTCAGATTATTATTATTTTTTAAATCTTTGTCACAGAATTATGTAACAAGATCTATGAAAGGTGTGCAGAGAAAATGTTTCTGTTTGGCTAAATTAAGAGTTTCTTATGTATGCATTAGTGTATGCATGGACATTAATGAAAAATGTGTTTAAATTATGAAATAAAGTGTGTTTTTAATCTTTACAATCTAAAAAAAAATGAATAATTACCAGGATGAGACTCATGACGGATCAGTTTGCATCAGAACTAGAATGGAGCAATGACGTTTGACAAAATTTGGGCCTGTGGCTGTCTCTCTAGTAAAACACACGTAATATAAAGTATTTGTTTTTTAGCATATTTGTGTGCATGTGCGTGTACCTGTGCACAAGTCTTTGTTCCTGCATGTCTCATGTTAGACGAAAGCTGAAGTTACCGGCAGGTTTTCTCATTAGTGAACAAAGAGAGCTTCTTCGTGCTTTTAACCCACAGGACTTTAAAGATGGGGGGAGAGACAGACAGGAGCTGGGGAAAAGCTGTGCTTGACTCACTGAATGACTTCAACTTTTAAATGAGAGAAAATCAGAAAACTGGTGCGAATGCAGACGTGTAAAATAAGTCACCGCGGTGAGGCTGGGGTAGACTGAGCTGACAAACGGCAGAACATTATTTATGGGCTGGGAGGAAGGTGGAGCTCACATCACAGGCTGGATTTGTCTTATAAA
>JBBPBX010001970.1:78840-92271 GCA_038048925.1 Garcialebias charrua | reverse complement strand
AACGCCTGCCCTTGACCAGAAGGCATCTCAAAGCTACTTTCTATTGTGTATTAGAAAGAACAGCCTGAGTAACATCCAAACTGTAGTACTTTGCAAAAGTGTTTAAAGAGCTCCAGTTCGCAGCAGCACAAATGTCTTTGCAACTGACATGCCCTTGAACAATGACCAGGAAGTGGCCAAGCCCCTGGTTGAGTGAGCATGGACTCCAGGGGGCACTTGTTGACCTTTGCTACCGTATGCCCTTTTAATGGCCTCCGTCACCCAATGTGAGAGGCGCTGTCTTGATAGGGCCTTTCCTGTAGCAGGTGCGGCAAAGCAGACGAACAGTTGGTTTGTTTTCCTCCATTCGGCTGTTCTCTGCATGTAGGTGCGTAAAGCCCTCACTGGGCAGAGAGCCTGTAGCCTTTCCTGTTCCTGAGTGAGGACAGGAGCAGGTGGAAAGGAGGAGAGATCAAAGTCTAGACTCCTATGGTTCAGAGTCAAGACCTTGGGAGTGTATGTGGGATTAGGCCTTAGTGTGACCTTTGACCCGTCAGGGGCGAATCTGGTACACATTGGGTGTACAGACAATGCATGGAGGTCACCCACGCGTTTCGCCGAGCAAAGAGCCAGGAGAAGAGCAGTTTTATAAGATAGAAGATCTATCTTAATCTCGCTCAGAGGCTCAAATGGCGGGTCGCAAAGAGCCCCCAAGACCAGGCCAAGATCCCAACCAGGGGTCAAGGTCCTGCTGGGTGGCTTGGTTCGAAGCACACCTTTCATATATCTCATTATGATTGGATGTGCTCCAGGAGTCCTGTGTCCCCAGCCCTCGTGACAGGCAGAGATAGCTGCAAGGAACACTTTAATCGTTGAATAAGAACGACCCTTTTCCAGTAAATCCTGAAGGAAAGTTAGTAGTTGAGCCAGGTCGCAAGCATAAGAAATGATATTTCTTTCTGAGCACCAGGCTTCGAAGATGTGCCACTTTTGTGCGTATAGAGACTGTGTTGACCCGGCACGGGCATTTTGTATGGTTTTCACCACATTCTCAGGCAGGCCCGAAGCCATCAGCCTGTCCTTTTCAGCTAACAGGCTGGAATTAATTCCAGATCCTGGCCTAAACAGCTGGGCTGCGACTTCCTGTGTGAGTCTTTGAGGGTCAACCAGGTTGGGGAGTGGGCCTCCACGTTGATGTGTTAACAGACTTCCCTGATCGAGTCTCCTCGAAGACAGATGGAGTCTATTAATTTTATTAGATTGAGTCGGGACAGGAAAGTTACTGTTTCCCTCCAAAACAGGATTTATTGGATTGAGGGGCTGCTGCTTCTGTAAACGAGCAGATCTCGCGCAATTCCAATTGTTGTCCCACCCAGTGGGATACTGTTGTGTGAGAGCAAGTTTGATACAGCTTTGTGAGGAAAATCACGTGCTGCTCTTCTACCGCTCGAGCGTTACGTGTCCTTCATGAATAATAAAGGAGCAGCAGCAATGTGTGAACGTGGGGATGGTCCTTTGTCACCGGCAGACTCAAGATAATTTGTTGATAAGGAGCCCAGTTTCCTTCCAAAATCAGGAGGAAAATTCTGGTTCGACTCCGATCCTTTTACATACATAGTAACGTGATCACAGCCATTGCTTTGAGGGTGTGAAAATTGTGTCTGCCTTGGGGCATCCGACGTGCTCTCCTGTGGTGCGAACCTGTCACGTGTTCGTCTGGTTAGTGTATTAGCCGGCCCCTTGCTCATAATGGAGCGGGGGCTGGGACACGTGCCCTTTCCCACCTGTCTCCGCAAAAGGTGTAGGGTCTGTTCACAGACGCCTCTGGGTCTGTCTTCTGGAGACAGGTCCTGAGGCACCCTGCTGGGGCTTATTGAATAGGCTGGCACCCCATGAGCCGTGAGGGAGGGGGATGTGCCCCCCCCCCTTTATGACGGCTGACAGGCCAGAGAGGCCCGTACTGTTGACATTATTTGTGTTGGTGTGTTTTTTTTTCGTCAATAAAACAGGGATGTGCTGTTTTATGAGTTTTATTCGTGCTTATGTGCAACGACATACATGATTTGATGTCACTCACAGCAGGGAGAACATGGTTTGTGCATGCAACAGAGTTATCAGCCATTTGTACTTTGCTACAAATAAAGTCTGAACAAGGTGCGAACAGTACCGTTACCACGTGGGCGGGAGGTCGTCTAAAAAGTAAACGTGGGCCTGGTTCATCAGGCACGTTTTTGACGAGTGTCCCGGCTCGCCGAGGAGGCCCTGTGCCTGCTCACTTGGCGTGGGACAAACCTATTTTTGCTCCATGCGTGCTCGGAGCGAGGTTGGTTCGGCGGGGGTCTCTGCCTGGGCTCTTCCTCGTATGCTGTCCGCTTCTGCAGTGGCGCACACGTCGTTGAGCAGTGCCGTGGCTATGCAGGTCTGCCTCCAGCGGGCTCTCTGGGGGGGCGAAACTCAGATGAGGAATGTCAGCCTGCCTGCGCCTTTGGTCCAGCTTGGTTTGGATTTGTTCCAAAATCTGGCCAAAAAGTCCCTCCGCTTCTATCGAGTGGTGGAGAAAAGGCACCTTTTGTCCCTCCGGTAAATCCGTCAACGTTATCCACAGGTGGCGGAGCGCAATGACCACTTCCGCCATACCTCTGCCCTGAGCAACAGCAGCTGTCCCCATCATATGGAGAACGAAGTCTGTAGCTCTGTGGGCTTTGTCCAGTAATTCGGCAGCAGCTTGCTTATCCGAGGTTTCCTGCAGTTGTTGGAGTTTTTCTGCGAGGTAAGCCTGCATCATCGCGGACGCGTTCATGGCGCGCGCCGCGAGTCCTTGAGCTCTGTAGCACTTCTCGAGAAGCAACGCTGAGGCTCTGCAAGCTTTGCTAGGAGAGTCGGTTTTGTTCCTGATGACTTGGGAGCTAGGTGGGATGCCAGTGTGTCCTCAATCTGAGGCGCGTTGGCTATTCCCACCTGATCCATGCCTTCCACGTCGAGGAATTGTGAGAGAGGAAGGAGCATGGGCGCTCGTGGCTGAGGCCAGGTGCGGGTTAGTTCCGTGAGGAAGTCTGGGAACACGGGCATCCTTTGCCTCGTTGCAGCCTGCTGTTTTGAATAAAAATAGTTCCCCGCCAGCCTCGTGACCTGTTGGCGAGGTGGGGGTTCCGGCCAGGGGATGTTCAGCGCGTCCGCTGCTCTGTGGCACAGGTCGAACAGGGCCGGGATGGAGAAGTCCGTTTCAGGGAGCGCAGGTATCGGGGTCCTGGGGAGGTCCTCTCCCGGATCCTCGATTTCGAGTTCTGGTTCCTCCGCTGAAAATTTGCCCGAGGCTGAGATGGAGATCTCGTCTTCATTCATCATGCCTCTGGTGTCGAACTCGACTGTTAGGTCCACCATGGGAGCAAGCGGGTCAGGGCTGTCGCCCCATTCGACATGCATGCTGTCGTGTAGAGCCATGTGTTCAAGCTCTGGGGTCGGAGTGAGGGTCTCCGTGGTGTTTGGGTCCTGTAGACCAGCTGAGCTTCCCATGGCCTTAGCCACGAGGTCCACCCGATGCCGCAGCACCGCGTCCAGCATCTGGCTGCAGTGTGGGCAAGAATCGGGCGCGTCCAGAGCTTGTCTTGCATGAAATATACCCAGGCAGACTGGACAGGCCTCATGGGTGTCCGTCGCTGCGAAGGAAAATCCACAGCCGCTGGGACAGACGCGCGAGTTTGGCCTCGCCGTCCCGCTGGTTTTCCTTTGAAGTTTTGTCTTTCACTTTCCCTTCTTCGGAGGCATGTCCGAGATAAGGCGAGCGAGACCTTCCAGAATCCTTTTTCTTCGTTGTTCAAGTGCCTCCTCTGTCGTGACGCTTTCGCTGGCTAGCCCGCTAGGTATGTTAGCCGGGGTAGCGGTTGTGGCGTAGTAATAACGCCATTGAGCGAAGCAACCTGTAGAGAGAGGAGAGAAAAAAAACTTTGAGGTTATAGAAATGTGCTGGCAGTACGCAGGGAAAAATTCTCTGTGCGCTCTGTGCAGGGAGCGAGCTCACCTCAAGTTGAGCGATGGAGCAGCAGAGAAGTCCCGCGAAGAGAGGTAGTTCAGGTTTTGCGAGGTGAAGGGCAAAAAGAGACAGTTGGAGGGGCGTCAGTCGCCTAAGTACCTAAAGGGCGGTACCTCTGGTGCGGGGTGACGCCCCCTGCCGTAAAAGGCGTGAATGTATTCCTTCAGGTAATCGCAAGTATGTTGCATCGAGAGACCGAACTGAAAGGGAACATACCTAATGCTTAATTATTGGATTATTTGACATGCATGAAGGAATGAGCCAATGTCTTTCATAAGTGTTGACACAAGGATAATATTGAAGAAGACACTAAGCTCAGTCTAAGATATTTAGAATTAGCATCCCTTTTGTAAATGCTAACCAGAACCTGGCTTTTTAATATCAATGTATTGTTCATAACTTTTTCTTAAATGCATTAGAAGTTTATTAGCCTAAAAAACCAGCTGAGGAGAGCTGCAGATTAAAGCAATGTATTTCCATACAGGCAACCTTTTCACACTGTTTTCATACGTTGATGCTATTAAAAAATACACATTGTTTAAAGCCAAAAATAAAGAAAAAAGAGTTATCTAAGTGATCAAACTATATTTACTGTGCAACTTTTTTTCTTATTTATCTCTATTTCACACTTCAGCAAAGACAGATGTGCTCTGGATTGGCCTGAATGATCAGAGGAACCAGATGCTGTTTGAATGGTCCGATCACTCCCACGTGACCTTTACCCAGTGGCAGAGTGACGAGCCTTCTCATGCAGTCAACCACCAAGAAGACTGTGTCCTCATTCGGGGAAAGGTATCATTATTATTCTAATGTAAAAGTACAACTAATTTGCAGCTACTAAAACTCAGTAAATCTCTCCTACAGGATGGAAAGTGGGCAGATCACATGTGTGAAAGGACGTATGGGTATATCTGTAAGAAGAAAGGCTCCACTAAACCATCGGAAGGTGCCAAAGAGGAGGACAACCCAGGATGCAAGCTTGTGAGTTTAGTGTGTTCCTGTCAGTAACACTGGATTATAAAACACAGCATCAGTTTAAGTGCATCACAGTGCATTTGTTTCTCAGGGCTTTGTCAGATTTGGCTCATATTGTTATAAGATTGGAGCAGAAACCAAAACTTTTGAAGAAGCAAAACGAGCATGCTCAGAAGTTGGAGCTAACCTTGTGGATGTGGCGGATAGGTATTGATTACTATTTTTCTTGTTGTTATCTTAGCTTATGACTCAAGCTTTTGAGTACAATTTAATTTAAATAAGTGTTATAGTTTCTATGTCTTTTTTGTTTTGCATGCAAAATAGAACACTTTTTAGATTTAATATACAAAAAAAAAAAAAGATCAACCAGAATTCGCCCAATGTTTTGTCCTGAAATAATGTAAAGTTTTTACATTTTTATTCAGATATGAGAACGCTTTTCTCGTCAGTTTGGTGGGACCGAGACCAGAGAAGTATTTTTGGACCGGTTTTTCCAACATGGAAGACATGCATACCTTTGAATGGACAACAAAAAGAAAAGTCACTTTCACTCATTTCAATGTGGGCATGCCAGGTAGAGAAAATGTTCTTATTCTTTATTTGTAGTTAAATAAAACGTATTAGGATTAATGTAAACGTATACCGTGCATTCCATTTTTCCTTTATCTTGAACCAAAAGCTACTAGTTATGAGCTATTTATGCTAAAATTGTACATTTATGAAGCTTTTTAAATTGTCCCTCTTTATTTAATCTAAAATCTATCATTCCTTTGACAATCGTTGCCTTAATTAACTGGAATCTTTGTGGTATTTTTTTTTCTGTTTCCTGATACATTCACTAAAAGCCAGAAAACAGGGATGTGTTGCCATGACAACTGGGATTTTTGCTGGCTTATGGGATGTAGTCAGCTGCAGCAGTGAAGAGAAGTATATTTGCAAGAAGCTGGCTGAGGGTGTTCCAATGACCACAGTTCCCCCTATCACCCCAGCCCTGAGCTGTGCTTCTGGGTGGACCCCCATTGCCGAAAGGAATACTTGTTACAAAGTAGGAGAACAAACTAAGGTCATTTGTGAAATTAGTGTTGTTTTAAAACTTGCAAACTAAACAGATCTATTCCTTTCTCTTGTTTTAAAGGTTTACACCAAAATGAAAGAACAACAGAAAAATTGGCAGGAAGCACAGGACTTCTGTAAGGTCATAGGTGGAGACCTGATGAGCATACACAGTATGACGGACCTTAAAACTTTACCGTATGCTAGCTTATACTAACATTGTGTACATGTCAGAGCTCATCCCAGACATTTCAAGTGATCATAGTAATCTTTTGCTTTCTACTCCTTTGAAGAATGTTTGGCTCCAATGCTTGGATGGGCCTCAGACTAAAGGGTGCCAACGAAGGTTATGTTTGGAGTGATGGCTCACCTGTATGTAATATCTCATCAAAATTTTCTTCCTGACATTAAAAAACCATGGCCTAATCCGGTATTTCTCGAAAAATTCTGACCTAGTTTGGCTTTGAGAACTGGGGCTTTGGAGAACCAAACAACTACAACGACAACGAGCACTGTGCAGAAATGAAGTTTTCCTATGGACGTCACTGGAATGATATATACTGTGGGAACTATAACGACTGGATCTGCCAGATCCAAAAAGGTAAAAGTTCAGTCAGAGTGGTGATAATATGCTTTTACTTTCAGTTTAGATTTCCTTTGATTATGGTTTATTTTTTACATTTTATATTTTCAGGTGTGACTCCCAAACCTGAGCCAGCTATAACTGTTGAAGGTATGTTTTAAGCAGTGGCTTGGTATTTATTTATTTTTAACTTAATCTGTGAGAATAAATACAGGTAGTCCTCGACTTACGACATAGATCTGTTCCTATGCGGCGGCGTAAACCGATTTTCGACGTAAATCGGAATACTGTATACGTTCATACTGCACCATATACATGTACAGTACTGTATTACCAAGCACTTAGCCTATCTTAACACAGTACCCTACATAATTATCAAAAAACACATACCGGTACGTTTGGGAGCCAAAATGAAGGGCAAAAAGAGTTAATGGCTTACTAGGATGCGGTTGACGCCGTTCTCCTCGGTCCATCCGCCATATTCCTATTCCGTTTACGACGTAAAACCGCCGTCCATCTGCCGTATTCCACCTTCATTCTGCTCGATGAAGCAACCGTCAAATTAGCTTCATTTCACTGCACCGCTCCGGCGTATTCCGTTTACGACGTAAAAACCGCCGTCCATCCTTCCGTATTCCGTTTACGACGTAAAACCGCGTTCACATACAGTACTGTACAATTCAGTATTCCTCCGCCGCTGCACCGCGTACAGTACAATACTATATTCTTCTGCCGCTGTGTTACGATGTTTATGACGTAAAACCGCGTGGCTCGAAATAAGGCTTTTCATGGTAAATGAGAGATGCGTCGTAACCACGAAACATCGTAACTCGAGACCTTCGTAACCCGAGGACTACCTGTATATTAAAGTTTTTACCTAAAAACATACCGTAATCCATCGATACTTCGTAGTTCGACTTTCATGAACTTACTCTTTTGCAGGTTTTCAACCCAAGATTGTACACAGCACATGATTGGCAATGGGGTAAGACAGACCCCGCCCCCTCCTTTCTCATTCTGAGGCTGGCTGTCACAGCAGAGCAGAGACACACAACAGGCGGGCACACAACCTGTTGTGTGTTTCTGGTCTGCTGTGACAAACAGCCTCAGAAAGAGAAAGGAGGGGGTGGCATGGGGTCTGTCTTTCCCCGTCGCTACTGCTCAGGGAGCAGGGATGAACAGATCAGATGAACAAATGCAGAATATCAGAGAAAATGGTTAGGTGGAAAAACAAGAGTGAATCAGTTTTTAAAAAGAGAGTGGCTGAGCAGGCCAGGCCACCGGGAAATATCCCAGTGCTCGCGATGGCCAGTCCACCCCCACGATGGGCTCAGTAACCGCATCAAGGCCCAGGCAGAGCTCTGCGTTCGGCCGAACGGCGCTCTACGCGCGCGTTCTGTGCGCGCGCTTTCACTAGCACAGCTCTGCATTCGTTCTCGCGTCAATTCTCGCGTTTTCGCTCCAAATTATTGACGTCATTTGAGCAGCCACAGCGCAAAGCGTTCGCTTATTGGTCATTTGCTGACACGCCTACTGAATTGATTGACAGGTCGGGGAGAGAGAAAAAAAGGCGAGCGGGCAGCTTCACACAGCTTCAGCCACAAGCGGTGTTATATCTTATTAAAAAGTTCTAAGAAATAATAAAAACAGATTGTACACTGGTCCTGCAGCCCACAGCCCACCAGGAAATATTTAGAACCTTGCGCAGCCACGTAGGACTCTAGTTTAATTCGCTCGTGACAAATTCATTCATTTCTCATCATTTCAGTCATGGAGTCAACGGAGGAGGAAGCGATCACTTGACTTTTGGCAAAAAAACAAAAGAAAGTCCAGATCAGGGATGAAGAAGAAGAATTTAATACATTTGTGTCACATACAAAACAGTCCGGTGCCGGGCAGTTTATTGCGAGACAACGGGCCTTGCGTACGCGGTCGTAAAATTTGAGCTTTGCGCGTTTGTGCCCTGCGGGGCTACGCTTGTGCCTCGCGCTCGCATGGCGTCGAGCGCCGTTTGGCGAAACGCAGAGCTAAGCCTGGGCCTTCAGTCTGTCTGCTCTCTTTCGCTGTGCTCTTTTAGATCATCAGAGAGTTTAAAACAGGGCTATTCAGCAAAACTTCTCAGGGGGCCAAAGTTTCTGAAAGCCAGCAGCTCAGGGGCCGGATATCCAGCAATTAAAGTCATTATGTAAATAAACCCAGTTTTACAGTGATCTGTTACCTTTTAAATCCAAACCCAGCACACCTCCCTCCCACAATTAAAAAAAAACTCATTGGTGGGCCTGACTGAAGTCACCATGTGGGCTAGAAGTGGCGTGTAGGCCGCCAATTGAATAGCCCTGGTTTATAACATTGTTAAGGACATTGCAAGAGTGTAGGAAGAGTTTATAAAGCCTTAAAATATAAATACTAAAATAAATATAATGTCTACTGATTAAACTGATTTTGACCTTTTGTCTCTGATTTATTTATCTATTCATTTTAATTGTTTCTTATTTTTACTTACGTATATTTATGTAGTTTATATTTTGTCCCCTGCTTGTTGGTTTGACTCTACAGCACTTTAGCTAGCCTAGTTGCTGTTTTTTAACAGCTTTATAAATAAATATGGTATTGCATGGTATGGTTGCAATTGTGTTTTCTCACCATCGTGCAGCCCTAGAAGGTATGACAGTATTTCCCAAACCTAGGCCACATTTTAAAAAGCAAGTAAAAAAATAATAATTAAAAAAAACGCCTTGTACAAACCAAAACACAAGCAAAGTTTCAATATTCCACAAAAAAGCAACAACAAAAAAAACCCTGATCTCATTGCTGATCTCATGCTTCTGATTCATTTCACGCTGCTATGTTCATTTGTACTCGCCTGCACACACAGACTCATGCTCATGCTGCTGTTGTTCGGCTTATTGTTTTAGTGCTACAAGTGCTTAGCATATTTTTAGTTTAACATATTTCTTAGTTCATATCTTGGATCTTATTACTGAATTTATTTGCAATTTATACTTTTGTTGGATGTAACTGGGAATCTGTGTACACAATTCCATTCCAGCACATGCACCACATGTGGTGCGAATAACAAATAAAGAAACTTTGACAAACAACAAAACTGCCTGCTGCAACAAATTGTCATCATATTTTCAGCTTTATTGGAACATAATAAGTTTTGCTCTTCAAACCCTAAATACTTGGGAAAGTTATCATGCAAGCTTGCTTGCTATATAGAGATGGTAAATAGTTTGTTAGCATGCTGGTATTAGCATTTGATTCAAAATGCTGCTACATGCACAAGTGCAACACCAGGAAACTGGCTGCAGACTCCTGACAGCTGTTTGTTCTCTTTGCAGTGTTCAACACCACAGAAGACGGATGGCTCATATACAATGACAGTCAATACTACATCAACACTGATAGCTTAACGATGGAAGCTGCCAGAGCCTACTGCAAGAAAAGCTTTGGTGAACTTGCAGTCCTAACAGGGGAGAGTGAGAGGAAGTTCCTCTGGAAACAGGTGAGAAATTGCTTTAGGAACAAACATGGGAGGTCAAAATTGTCACAATATGGCACCTATTCATTCACCAGTCTGCTTTTACAAACAGTAAACATTAGGTTTAGATAAAGTCTCACTTGTGTTTCTGTTCACACAGATAGCAAAAAGAACTGAAAACCAGTACTACATTGGCATGATGGTGAATTTGGATAAATCTTTTAGGTAAATTAATCTACAATTTTAATGCAAAGCAATCAGAATGCTGCCTGTAGCTATCTCAAGTCTTTGAGAATGCTTTAATTAAACAAAAAAAAATCTCTATTTCTTTTTAGCTGGGTAGATGGAACACCTGTAACTTACACTGCATGGGAACACAATGAACCCAACTTTGCAAACAATGATGAAAACTGTGTGACGATGTACAAAAACATGGGTAAGTCTAATTCAGACACATCCCGTTTTATGATGGTTTAGTAAATATGATCAGCTAAATATTTCCCATTTGGCATTTCCCTCTATTAATTCTGCATATTCAGGTTTTTGGAATGACATAAATTGTGGTTTTGAGCTTCCCTCCATTTGCAAAAGAAGCAGCAATTTCATCAATGCAACAATAGTACCAACGGAGGTTCCTAGAGGAGGATGTGCGCCTGAGTGGCTTGCTTTTCAAGGAAAGGTAATCACAAAAGACAAATAACTAAATAAAGCACACAACAAAGACTATGGTACTTATGGTGTAGACACACCGAACAGCGTTTCAGCAACAGGAGCGTCCAGTTTACATGTAAAGTCAATGGTGGACGCGCTTCCAGCCACGTCTTGGCGTCTGGCGTCAGTTCGCGTGCGTGTTGAGCGTGCTGGGAAGCGTTTCTCCGTGCACGTGAACTGGCTTCATGCCTGGTACCCACTGCACAACTCGAAACGCGCCTGCCGTCCCCTTTTGGCCGCTTGTCAGGGTCCCACCAAACCACTGAAGACCGTCTGATGACGTACACTAGGGGGTAGCAGAGGGAGGGGGTGTAGCTCGTTTTCCGGGTTCAGTTGTTGTGTTAACTGCACCTCCGACGGTCTTTGATGAGATAAAACGTTTTTTTTTATGTTTGGGGTGATCTACACTGGAGAGAACAGCAGCCTGTCAGCAGCAACTGTAAAAATGTCACGTTTCTTACCGGAGTTTGGTTCCAGTTCATGGAGGCTCGATCCGGTAAGTTTAAAAAGTCCAAAAAAAGTCCCGTTGTGGTTGTGTAATCAGATAGCAGAGGCTCTCTCGACTGTTTGCTAAACGCGTCGAGCCACCAGAGATCGAATTTTATGGCGTTGGCAGTTCGACGCCGACGCGCGCGTGCGTGTGCAGGCTGCCCCCGCGCCGCTTCGATCACTTGAATCGCGCCGCTTCCCTGTTCGCCGTGACTCCACGCGTCTCCTCATAGACTTTGAATGTAAACCGGCCGCTTCAGCCGCCCGACAACGGGGCAGTGGGTACCAGGCATTAGCCTCCAAACCGCACATTCAACATGCTGAAGATTTCGCGGTTCAAACTTTCAAACGCCGCTCAACTCTACCTGATTGGTTGGTGTGTCAACCAATCAGGGAGAGTCGGGGGGAGAAGAGAGGAGAAGGGGTCAGGGGGAGAGTCCCTATGTGACGCGGAAACGAGGGTGCGCGCGCACTATGTGACGTATTGTTTGTGGGACACAGAAAAGACCCGCGAGGTCGTGGACTATGGAAGAGAAACTCATTGTAGCTGTGTGTTCGCGACAAGTCCTTCACGACCAGTCAAGTCTGCTCCACAGAGACGGAAATAAAAAGCTCCTCGCCTGGCGGAGTGCGCAGGACTCTGTGCGCAGGACTCTGTATACCGGTAAGCTCCTCCCACACACCCAGCAGCTGTTTCGCGTTCTGGCGTTCAGGTTTGGACACGCTGCATTCACAAGTGCGTCCACTTGCGTGCGTGACGAGCTTTTTGGAGGTTGAAAAGCTGTTCGGTGTAACCACACCATTAGTCTATCCATCCATCTATCCATCCATTATCTTTACTCGCTTCTTCCTTTTTGTGTCACGGAGGTCACTGGTGCCCATGTCCAGCCATCACAGTGCGAGAGGCAGGGTACACCCTGGACAGGTCTCCAGTCCATCACAGGGACACACAGAGACAAACAATCATTCACACTCTCACTCACACCTAGGGACAATTGAGAGTTTCTAATCAGCCTAACATTAATGTTTTTGGTCTGAGGGAGGAAACCGGAGTACCTGGAGAAAACCCATGCATGCACAGAGAGAACAAGCCATCTCCATCCAGAAAGGCCCCCTGGACCGGGATTTGAACCAAGGCAACCTTCTCGCTGAGAGGCAGCAGCTATGCCAACTGCACCACCGTGCTGCTTACTTAATCTAATGTACATATATTTTGAAAAAGTTGTTTTCATGCTTCCATACTTCTAGGTATACGCAGTACTGATCAGCTTCTGTGAGTTCAAATCAGATCCAAATATCTCAATTTAAATATCAGCCAATATTGATATTTTCAGCAGAAGTGTCAGCTGGGCAGTTTTCACCTGATTATTAATGCAGCACAACATTTACTTCTGAATATTTGCATTGCACACATAACTTGCTGTCTTGACTTTCTTGGTCAGTCACTACTAAAAAGTGTCACATATTCAATCCAATAACATCATGATCAAAAACTAGCCTGATGTAGGGTCAGATGGGTTTCACCTCCAGTGCTCAGCAAATGTAACCTATTGATTCTGACCATAAAGACACTGGGAATTTATACGGCAAATTTGTTTTGTTAATACAGTGCTACAAATTTTTTACGAGTGACAAGAAAAACTGGGAGGATGCCAGGACAAATTGCATACAAGAAGGAGGCAATCTGGTGTCCCTAGTCAATGAGAAGGAGCAAGGTCAGTCCTACTAGCATTGCTAACCAATATTATGATTACTGTTTGTCTGCACAAAGTTTAAATTCCAAACGAGTTAAGAAATCTTGTTTTATTTTTTCCAGCATTTTTAACAACTCAGATGCTGTACTACAGTGATGATCTGTGGATTGGAATGAATGATGTCAACTGGGAGATGCATTTTGTGTGGACAGATGGCAAAGGCATTTCATACACCAACTGGGCCAAAGGGCACCCTTCGGCAACGCCTGATGGGCGTTATTTTAATGACGAGGTTATTGTGACCGTAGCTTTTCTTTTTACACACCAGTGTCTCTCACAAGCTCATAATCTACTCACTTGAAGCAACTAATCTGTAAATGCTGAATCAGGTTTACTGTTTTACCATCATAATTGTTTTACTGAAATACAGTAT
>JBBPBX010001970.1:49857-67936 GCA_038048925.1 Garcialebias charrua | reverse complement strand
GTATGGATCAGGTTCTGTAACAGACCAGGGAATGACAGGGCCCTTCATGTGGGCAGACATGGTGATATGACGTACGCTTTGTAGTTTGAGCTCTTTAACATAGCATTTTTCACACAAAGCATTTACTGTAAAGGGGACCACATATTCAAAATTCACTTTTTAAAGTTTTTTTACTCAACTTTGGGTATGTACTTCATAAAAAAACAGCCCTAGTGGCAAAAAAATGCACCCAGTGGTTTATTTACTCTAGTAAATTTATTTTACTGTGATAAGATACGTTTCGTTTTAAAATACTCTCGCATGTTACGTCACAAGCGAGAGAGGACAACCCACCACAACCTGAGTCCAGCCCCTCACCTAGCAACCCCTGGTTAGGCTCAACCCACTTCTGTATTAAACACATGACTGTTGTTTTTCATGATTTCATCTCATCTTTTGTTTATATGTTCTTAATTTCATGTGTACAGCACTTTGTTGCAGCTGTGTTTTTTTTAAATGGCTTTATAAATAAAGTATAATTGTTATTTTTATGTTTTAGTTCAATTTTTAGTGTATTTGCGATCGCTCCCAACGCGCAGCCGGCAAAAATTAAACGAGCGGACCCCCGGCGTAGGGACCTGCGGCAACGGGACCCTCTTCTGGCGCGATGGAGCGGAGCTTCAACTGTACAGCCTCGCTGCTGCCTCGCAGCAGCCTCGCAGCAGCGAGGACCTTCTCCTTACGGATTAATTTACGGGAGACACTTGGTGAACTTTGTGTGTGTCTTGACTGGAACAGCGATAACTCCCAAAATCTCCGCGTGCAACGAGCGGAGCTGGCGAACACCGGAAGAGGAACAAGCTAACATTAGCATCGGATTCGGGTGGTCTAATGCTAAAAGGAGCAGCAAATTGCGGCGTGCTCAGACGGGTTTCGGTAAGTTATCTTAAGTTAACACTAACAGTAAGTCAAATGTACGGTGGCCCTGAGGTGCAAAACACATTAACAAATAAGGCTAAACACTTTAACAAATAGTTCTGAAACAAATTAACAAATTCTGAAACACTTTAACAAAATTCTGAAACAAATTAACATTTTCTGAAACACTTTAACAAATTCTGAAACAAATTAACATTTTCTGAAACACTTTAACAAATTCTGAAACAAATTAACATTTTCTGAAACACTTTAACAAATTCTGAAACACTTTAACATTTTCTGAAACAAATTAACATTTTCTGAAACACTTTAACAAATTCTGAAACAAATTAACATTTTCTGAAACACTTTAACAAATTCTGAAACAAATTAACATTTTCTGAAACACTTTAACAAATTCTGAAACAAATTAACATTTTCTGAAACAAATTAACATTTTCTGAAACACTTTAACAAATTCTGAAACACTTTAACATTTTCTGAAACAAATTAACATTTTCTGAAACAAATTAACATTTTCTGAAACACTTTAACAAAACATTTTCTGAAACAAATTAACATTTTCTGAAACAAATTAACATTTTCTGAAACACTTTAACAAATTCTGAAACACTTTAACATTTTCTGAAACAAATTAACATTTTCTGAAACAAATTAACATTTTCTGAAACACTTTAACAAATTCTGAAACACTTTAACATTTTCTGAAACAAATTAACATTTTCCTGAAACAAATTAACATTTTCTGAAACACTTTAGCAAACGAGAGAATCACACGGAAAGGGAATGTCCTAACGAGGCTGACCCGGAAGTGACGACCCGGAAGTGATGACCCGGAAGTGATGACATTTCGACCCGAGATGGACAACACGCGAAAACAAACTAAAGAAAAGCGATCTTTACATGCATCCTTCACATTTAAAAGGTAAGTTATGCTGAGGGCAAAACATAAATATATGAAACATGTTTATCGTCATGATCGCGTTTTTTTCCGACCGAACATATATTCATGTAATGGCAGCGTTACTTTCTACCACAGTGTGCTCCTTTGTCTGGCGTTGGCCAGTAATAAAACCATTATGGTTTTATGTGTGGTTTATGTGTCTGTGTTTTACAATAAAACTGTGGTGATTTCTTAAAAAGTAAGTGTTGCAACGCTGCCTAAAAAACACTAACTTTTAAGGATCAGGATTACTTTATGTTTTATTCACAGATTATGCTCAGTGTTTTTTATTAGAGTGAGGATAAAGTCAGCATTTTTTTCACAATCATAGATTCTGTTTCAATTTTTGCCAAAATGTAATAATAATTAAAATAATAATATCAGAGAGAGTACACTGTGTTGAAACACTGATATCTGATTGCAGTACAAGTAAATAAAAACGGATAAATCATTATATTTTATGTCCTTCCTGTCTTTAGCTGCATTTGAGCACCTTTTGATGTTTAGAGCTAAATGAACAGAATGGAAAATATATTTGTTTCCTTGCTGCAGGTCAATCTGCTAGTTTCCTTAAATAGAAACTTTTTGAACTATCAGTACGTTGAATAATCAGTTGAGCTCTTATGCAAAATATATTTAAAAGGTTTTCAGATTTTTTTTAACGCATGATCTACCCTTTTTTGCTCCATACTAGGCCAAAATGCAGAAGAAGACCATCTTTTATCCAGGAAAACAAAGAGTTGTTTTCCGCAAGGGACCCCTTGGATTTCTTCGTCAGGACCCCTCTCCTGAGGCCAAAATGATAAAAAATTATCCTAGTGTGCAGAACAAATCTGAGCCATAGAGAGAGGACATTGTGCGGCGAAATGTTTGTCTGCAGTTCATCAAAGAGGAGGGGATGTCACAGATGATTCAGAAGTGCTGGGAGACTAGAAGCTGCAGCAGCACCTGCTCAAGAGACAGAAATCATCATCCAGTCATACAACCACACCATCCAGTGTGCCACAGAAACATCTGGGTGAGCAACTAAGAATGTTGTATTAACAATTTTAAGATGAAAGGACAAAAATTGCCTTAAAAACTGAATATTCCTCCCAAACTGATCCTTGATTTTTTTTACAATATAATTTTTTGATTTCTCATAGTGATGGAGGAGTACGAAGGATTGGAGGCTGCAATGCTGAGCATCTCACCCTCTACGCTCCTGAAGGCCGAGATACACTTGAGCGTCCTCAGGTACGCCACTCTACGCGCGCATTTTGTGCGCATGTGTTTTGCTGCTATACTTCAGAAACTATCAGCTTTCAAACGCTCGCGTTCTCCTTGTTGTAATATGAGCAGCTGCGCACGGAGGGGACTCAACTGAGCTCGCTGATTGGTTACTTGCTGACACGCCTACTGAAATGATTGACAGCTTTCACTCAGCTCATGTAGCTCGCTGAAGACCGCGGCGGTGTTCTGATACGGTGTTTCTACTATATATGTTATAAAAAGTTCTCTCAGAAATAAAAATAATAACAGGGAGCGCTTTTCCTGCAGCACACAGCCCACCAGGGATATTTAAAACATCGCGCACCCAGGTAGGACCTGAATTCATTCATTTCAATCATGGAGTGAACGGAGGAAGAAGTGATTACTTGACTTTAGGCAAAAAAACAAAAGAAAAGGCCCGATCAGCGATAAAGAAGGGGAATTTATTTCATTTGTGTAACATACAAAACAGTCCGGCGCCGGGGAAGTTTATGGTCAGACACCGCGTATCGCGCACGTTAAAAAAAAGCTTTGCGCGTACATGCCCTGAGGGGCTACGCTTTTGCCTTGACGTACGTACGCTGCGTATAGGCGTATCGTGAGAACGCTCGAGTGTATCTCGGCCTTAAGTCAGAGCAGTACGCACACTATAGTTACACTTGATGAAATTCTAAAATATAATCTGCTTGTGTTTAGTCTCTCTCCCATATTTGTCTCCGTGTACACAGTGTCAGGATCAGCGGAAACAGAGGGAACCCCAGTGTCAAACAGAGCAAAGACAGGTTTTTCTTAAAGTAGGTGATTTCAGGACTGGAGTGTTATTCTCTTTTACGATGAATAACCCTCCAAAACTGAGCCTTGACCTATTGTGTTCTGGCAGAAGCAGAAGGAATAAAAGCACAACTTTTTGAGTTTCCACTAAACACCACCTGTTGTGTTCAATTGGGATTCATACAGTGACTGATACATTATCTTTATTTAGGTCCAACTGCAACGGTGTCCAGGTGTTCAGACGCATCAGGTGATTCAGAATCCTCAACAGTTAACGGTAAAGAAATGTACATTCTATTACTGAAAAGAAATCTGATGCTTTATGTTTTTAAGCTACGGTACATAAAATCATTTGTTTACTTTCTTCTGATTGTTTACAGTCCTGGCAAACACACAACAGACATCCGTGGCCCTTCCATCACAACAGACATCCGTGGCCCTTCCATCACCACTGTCATTTCTACTGAAGGAAAAAGAGAGTGCAAAGAATACAGAGTTGTATAAAGGTTCGTTTCAACTCACCCTTAAATATCTATTTGTTGCATCAATAGCAATGTCTGGATAATTTTCACAGCTACTTCATCTGATGTTTTAAAATTATACTGAAGCCATAAATAAATAACTGAAAGATATCGCTCCTTTTCAGATTCCAGCACAAGTGCAGCTTCCACCTCTGCACAGAGACCTTTCCTTTGAGGACAGTGCTGAAGATGGTAAGAACTGACTGCATACAAAAAATAATTAATTTTTTTACTGAGTAGTTTGCTTTATTAACAGCATTTCCACGCTGTTTGTCAAATATTTTGTAAACAATGTGGCTAATATTTGGAACACAGTCTTTTTTTTATGGAACCCTAATTCCATGTATTTTTATTTTTTTATGATAGTTCCCTCAGCTCAGCCGCCCTTTGCTGTCCCCCTGCCTCAACCTGACCATGACATTAACCGCTGGAGTAGTAAACTAGTAGTAGTAGTAGTAGTAGTAAACTAAGTAGTTTCCTGCTTACAACAATTTGCTCCTGTTTCATTGTCTGCCTGTTGTAGATCAAGTTGTAATGACTTTGACAAAACTAAGACAGAGCTTTGTAATGGATGATGTAGCACAGCTGTTGAAAACATCACGATGTCAAAAAATGAAAACTGAAAAGCTATTTGTTATTACACTTTAACAAGCTTTCACATCACTTTCATTGATTGTTTTGTAAAGACAAACGAGGTAAAACTGAAACAAATATGTTAGTTGCAAAATAATGAATTACCGCAGCTGCTGGCACCAGACTTGGATGCCCTCTGACACCTCCCGATAGGTTTTATGGGCATGTCCGATAAATGAATGAATGGAATGATAGATGGATGGATCAAAAAGGAGTATACAGTAATAGAATAGATTACAGTTTTAAAAAGATACATTAGATAGATGGATGGATATACCCTGGATCTTCATATGGTTGTTTGTCTTGTTTGTCTTTATGTGGCCCTGTGATGGACCGAAGACCGTTCCACGGTGTCCCCTACCTCTCGCACAGTGATAGCTGTGACCAGTGACCCCCGTGACCCGAAAAGGAATAAGCGAGTAAAGATAAAGAATGGATGAATGGAATTTCAAGCAAAAATGCCAAGACATTAGCTCCTACGGTTATAACCTGACATTCAATGAGTGGGCGTTTTTACATGGTCACAATTATTTATCAGCACACAAGGTGACAACCTTTGTCAGAACCTGAATATTCATCACACCTGACTTCAGAATGCGATCTGACATGAGACGCTCCAACAGAATATCATATTGTACTGACAATCAAGAGTTTCAGGTGTCTTCCTGTAATCCTGTTTGAAATTGTGCCGCCATTGCCAAACATTTTCTTTCAAAATGTTCCAAACATTTTTTTATTGGGTACTGTTAGAAGCTGTCAGCTCTACAGATATTATCATCCCCCCCCACACAGATGTGTCTGCAGGCCAGGTTGTAAACATTTAATGGAGGTCCCAGTGAGAAGTCGTTTTGATCGTAATCTAAAATCTGAACGTGCTTTTTTTTTATCTTGTAAAATAAAGTTTGAATGAATTAACCAAACCAGTTAGTTCAAAAGCTCAACATAATCTGTAATGGTAATTGTACAGTTAAGAGCCTATCCCAATTCATCTTCAAAAAATCAATATCTATAAAAGCAATTACAAAATATATATATATATATATATTTATTGACATTTCCCACTTTACAACACAAAATCAAAGAAAACTTGACTGTGATGTTTGATATTGCTTTTAAAACTGGGTCTTTATTAATTCATACGTTCATTTGCAAATCATTAAACTTTCCTTTCCATTCCGGGTTTAAAGATTTTTAACAGAACATAACTCAATAAAACATGAACTGAAATCTATCATTAAACGATAGGAGTGTGTGATGTTCCTGTGTGTCAATTCCAGTGATGATTTGATGTGCGAGCTAAGAACACGCTTCTTGTTGATTTAACTGCAGAACTGAAGTCTCTACACAAACAGGAAGTCAAACAGGAAAGAAACAAATATCTTCAGGGGTTCACTTCTTTCCTGACTTCTGTGCTTTTCTGCATCCATCTACTCAATTTCTTCACCAGCTTTTCATTTCCGGGTCATGAGGCAGCTGGTGCTTATCTCCAGCAGTCACGGTGTGAGAGGCGGGGTACACCCTGAACACATCGCAAGTCCATCACAGGGTAGAGACAAACGAGACAAGCAACCATTTTCTTTTCTGCATGAAGAGTCCTGGACCTGTACTTATGGCTGATAGACCTGGATGGTCCATTTTGCCTTTAGCTCAGAGGATATAATACCCTTTCAGTCCTAAACAAAATCTAAAGTAATGATTAATTTGATCATATCTTTTTATTTGATTTCCATCTCAGAGCCCAGAAGTCAATGTTGCCTCTGAAGAAAACACTTTTTTGTAGTGCATGTGGGGTTCACTCAGAATTATCATGCTTGACACAATTTTCCCAGCTATTTTTTTGTCTATGTTGTAAAATAAACTATTATCTTGCATTTATGAATTTATGAATTGTTTAATGATATTGTGCTGCCAGAGTTTACTCTTAACTGGAGTTAGTAGGAGAGATCATCGCAATACAGGTAGTCCCCGACTTACGAGCACATCGACATGCGAGGTTCCGGACTTACGAGCTGACTAACGAACAGTGAAGTTGTACAGAACATACAGAAAATACAGCACTGGTATGTGTTTTTAGATGAAAGTGTGTTAGCTAACAGTTTGTAAACAAGTTTCTGAGCATGTTTATGAACTAGTATGTACGTTTGTGTTGAAAAACGAGTGTTCGTAGTAGCGCTAGCATACATTTTCCGACTTAAGACCGAAAATCCGGACTTACGAGCGACACGTGTTTTGGGTTCCGACATACGAGGTTTCGTGTTACGAGCACCTCGTAGGAATGGAACTCGCTCGTAAGTCGGGGACCACCTGTACTTAGGGTTGGCTTGTTATGCTGCTATACACTTAGACTACTTGAGGACAAATTGAACTACTGTAATTCCCTTAAATGAATTGTTAAAATTGAATAGTTTTCATTTGATACTATTTCTATCTTGTGATGTGATTCTTGACCTGCCATTGTGTATCTGTTCCTCTCAAACCCAGCCAGTTGAAGCTGATGGCCGCTTGTCCTGAGCCTGGTTCTGCTAAAGGTTTCTTCCTTATGAGGGAGTTTTTCCTTTCCACTGTCACCTTCATACTTGCTCAAGATGAGAGTCTGTGATGGAACAGTCTGCTCCTCAGATAATTTATGTTAAATTATTTTTTTTTATATATGAATGTATCTGTTCAGTGCCCTGAGACAACTTCTGTTTTGACTTGGTGCTAAATAAATAAACTAAATTGAATTGTACCAGCAAAAATGTGTGAACTTTCTTTGAGAAGGTGTTTTTAAAAACATGTTCACTGATTTTTACGGAAGGGTATTGCTGTCATCCATGAAATAATAATTTTTTAGCTTATGTAGTAAAAACGTGATACGTATGTAGCAATAACATGATATTATGCAGTAAAAACGTGATATTATGTAGTAAAAACGTGATACGTATGTAGTAATAACGTGATATTATGTAGTAATAACGTGATATTATGTAGTAAAAACATGATACGTATGTAGTAATAACATTATACGTATGTAGTAATAACGTGATATTATGTAGTAAAACGTGATACGTATGTAGTAATAACGTGATATTATGTAGTAATAATGTGATACGTATGTAGTAATAACGTGATACGTATGTAGTAACAACATGATATTATGTAGTAATAACATGATAATTATGTAGTAATAACGTGATATTATGTAAATAAAATAAATAAAATAAATGTCACATTTTTGTCATCTGTGTATGTTTCCCATACACAGACGAAATTCGTCTCTGCATTTAACCCAACCACCACCAGGTGGTGCAGTGGTCAGCCATAGAAAGCGCCCGGGGAGCTGGGGAAATAGGTGTGCACTCATAGACACCCCAAGGTGTGTAGTGGCCGGGGTTCGAACCTGGGTCCTTCAGGTCCCAAGTCGGCAGCCCTGCCTCTGTACGTACATATCATGTTTTTACTACATAATATCACATTATTACTACATAATACCACATTATTACTACATAATATCCCGTTATTACTACATAATATCATGCTTTTACTACATAATATCACGTTATTACAATATACGTATCACGTTTTTACTATATAAGCTCAAAAATTATTATTTCATGGATGACAGCAATACCCTTCCGTAGATTTTCCTGTGCATTTTGTGGACACATTTTTTGGGGCTGCTCCCTTTTGCAACAGCGAGCAAACTCACATCAAAGATTTGGCAATTGTTTTACGCCGGATGCTCTCCCTGCAGCTTCAGGATTACAAAACCATGCACGTCTTGTAGGCCTGAAATAAAACAACAGCCTTTTTTTTAACTAATGCAAAACAAAGGCAAAAATCAGTACATTTTTGAGACTGCATTCACCTTTTCCCACCAAACGCTTCTTGATTTTGGGTCACATGCTAGAAATAAATAAACAAGACTGCAGGTGTAATAAAATATTTCCCTTTTTAACTAATGAACTGGCAGACATTGAAAATAAAAGAGAGATGTTTGTTGTATAATTATTCAAGAGAAAATATCAATTTTTTTATGTAAAGCAAATTTCAATTGAATTTGAATGATTTTGTTTTGAAAAAAAAAAAAAAAGCTTTAGATACCGTAGTTCCTGGTTGCACAACAGATATAGTTCAATCACTTTTAGGTAAACAGGAAATTTAAACGCTGAAACATAAAAACAGAGCATATAATGCTAAAGAACAGAATAAATATAAAGAGGCAACCCCCAGACTGATGGAGTAAATTCCTCATCCCACCCAGAGGCGACAGCAGCACCCATCTGTCAGGCTTCAACTGCAGCCCGACAACTTGTGGTCTCTAATTTATGGAGCTTCACCCTGAATGGAAACAGGGAAAGAAGGAGTGGGAAGAGGGGACAAGGTTTGTGGTTCTTTGTTTTTATCAGCTTGTTGCACAGACAGGAAACACATGTAGAACACACTCTTAAATGCAGGTTTAAAAGATTACACACACACACAATATGGTCATCTTCTGATGCAAGGGGCTTTTTAAACACGCACACACAAAAAAAAACACATTTTACGTTGTCAAAAATATATATTAATATACTGTATAAATCCCATCATCACATGCACATGGAGTCATGTGATAAAGGCCAATTATGTAAGCGTTAATTTACGCTCTCAGCCCAGACCTGCTCAGCCGTCTCACTTTTTACCGAGCTGAAAGGGGAACTTCAGGAACTTGTCAGTTGATATTTAAAACTGCGGCCCAGAGATAAATTACTTCTCAAAAAAAAAAAAAGAAAAACAGAAACCTGTGCTTATTTAAACAGGGGAGGACTGGTTTTGATGGAGAAAGTAACACTCGGGCTGGTTTTATAGTAGCACACCCACAAATATTAACCATTAACTTATACAATCACATCTTCACAAAGCTGTATTTAAGTAAATTAGGCACTGGCAACTTTTATCTTGTTTTTTATTTGCCCTCAGCTCGGCGTTGAGCCCAAGTAATTCAGTGCACAATGCTTTATTAGAGTTAATGCCATTGCACCTCTGCAAATACAGGTGGTCCCTGACTTACGAGCGAGTTCCGTTCGTACGAGGTGCTCGTAAGACGAAAATTTGTATGTCGGAACCCAAAACACGTGTCGCTCGTAAGTTCGGATTTTCAGTCGTAAGTCGGAAAATGTATGCTAGCGCTACTACGAACACCCATTTCTCAACACAAACGTACATACTGGTTCATAAACATGCTCAGAACTTTGTTTACAAACGGTTAGCTAACACACTTTCATCTAAAAACACATACCAGTGCTGTATTTTCTGTATGTTCTGTACAACTTTACTGTTCGTTAGTCAGCTCGTAAGTCCGGAACCTCGTATGTCGATGACGTCGTAAGTCGGGGACCACCTGTATATGCCTTTATGTTAATTCAACACTTTTCTTCAGCATTATTGCAGAATTTGGGGATTAGAAGCACACAATGACATCTGAGTAAAAACATATATTAGTTAAAAGTAAAAAAAATTACTTAACATTTATTTTATGCAAGTATATATTTTCTTTTATCGCAAATAAACATAAACCAGAGGATTACGTAAAAAATACAAAAAAAATTTACAGTACCTAACTGCACATCCCTCACCATTTTGTGTATATTAGATATGAATCATGGGCCCAGTATGCAAATTCTCAGGTCAGGCTGAGAATTAGTGGTATTCCTGGTTTGAGCATGCAGTAAAAGAGCTTCTGTTGTTCGCAGATTGTGATCTGAACAATTTGAGAGAGAGCGATGCTCAGATCTCATCTCTGCTTCCAGAAAAGAAGAAGTGTGTGACATTAATGCATTTAAATCGACTGGCCCTCTCTCTGCCGTGGCGGAGCCGTGAACAGGTGTTGGACTTCTGCGTCATATATATACACCTGTGCAAGATGTGCACCTGCACAAGAGTGGCAGCGTTCGCTTGTTGAGGACAGAAATGGCCTCAAGTGAGGGGAACGCTCAAACATACAAGATGGTGAGGCACTTTCACTAAGTTAGGGGAAAGTCATCTTTAAAATACAACTTACTGAGTGAGTTTTAATGATTTTCCTGTCTGTTGCAGGCATCTTTAGATCATGACATCAACCAACACCTTCAGGACGCAATAGATGTGATTGAGCAGCATTCGCACAATCCATACTACGAACCAGGTACGTGTTCAATCTCTGTTGCATTTTTTTCCACATTTTATACGTGATGATATTTGACGAAGTCTCTTTATTTCAAGATTACAAATATTACGAGACCCTGGTTAGCCAGCAGTCGCCTGTCCAGTGTCAGGACTCCTGCTGCCTCATCACACACCCGTCCGATATCCCAGCTCCAGCGTACGACTGGGGTGACACAACTGTAAGTACTGCAAACAATCTCAATTGCAAGTTTGGATGATTGACACAAGGAAGAAGGGTTTACTTTAAATCTTTACCCATCCAGCAGCAGTCCTGGCCTCAGGTCATGCCTGACGTCTCCCTGAGCCACTCGGCGCAGAATGAACCCCTACATTTCTACTCCATCCTTCCACCGCAGAGAAACAGCAAAGGTGACAATGAGAAGATTTGTTGGAAGACGTATGATAGAGTTTTTAACATTTATCATATAAAACTTATTTTATTAATGTACTCTAACAAAATCATTACTCAATTTGCTTCTCTAAAATCTCTCTGTATGTAACAAACACTTATCTAAAGAGCGCATGCAGTTGTCTCCTTGACACAGAACAAGGACGCTGGTTGGGCCAGCTCATGTTTGATTACGGATAATGTTCTGACATCATGTTCTGGTTTGTTTTTGATATTATGTTCTTGTATGTTCATGTGCTATCTGAATCGCACCTTGTCCTACTTTTGAGAGAATAAAACCCCAGCACGCGCTGACCAATTCGGACTTGCTTCAAACACGGTTGAGCGTGGCTCCAAGCGAGTTTGAAGTGATATCCCCTTTGCAAAGTGTGACTAAATTATAATCGTTTCTTGTTTCTTTGTGTGGTTCGTGGTCTAGGTGAAGATGTTTAAATGAATGGGTTTACAAATCCCTATCAACGTATTTGTGTGTTCACCCCAATACTAAATGAGATCACTGTGTTTGCTCAGGCCGTAAGAAGCTGAGGCTGTACGAATACCTCCACGAAGCTCTGAACGATCCCAGCATGTGCGACTCGATACAGTGGACGGACAGCGGCAACGGCACCTTCCACTTCATCTCCAAGAACAAGGAGAAGCTGGCAGAGTGCTGGGGCCAGCGCAAGGGCAACCGCAAGACCATGACCTATCAGAAAATGGCGAGAGCGCTGAGAAACTACAGCCGCACAGGCGAGATCGTCAAGGTGCGCCGCAAACTCACCTACCAGTTCAACCCGGACATCCTGTGCAGGCTCGGCTCTGCACAGGTGCCCGTGCGCCTGCCCTGCCAGCCCACGCAGGAGGAAGTCCACAGCCAGCAGGAGAAGGTCTCGGAGCAGACCTACTGCAGCTCTGCACCAACGGACTGGCACAGCTGGTACGGATACTACCAGCTGCAGGAAGACTACGACCTGGGCTCACACACCTTGACCAAACTCTGATCTGCCAAACGTTTGATGTAAAGTTGTTGTTTTTTTTAAATTCCCTGGAAACTTTCTGGAGTTCCTGCATGTTGTAACTTATTTTGCAAAAACGCAGCAGCCTTCAGCAACAAATTCCCAAAACTTCAGCGTTTTCTGTAAATAATATGTAAATATGAGAAAAATCCTGTGTACATTTATGTAAAAGGGTCACATATTTCTATACAACACCTGTTATCTGTTTGCGTGATTTTGAAGAGCCATGAAATTGTTTGTGAATGTTTATAGTTATTTCCCAACTGATTTTTTTGTTTTTTTTTTGTAAATATTAGTTTTTTTATGACTACACTGCTCTCACAGATGATTGAGTTACCGGTACTCTTTATATATTCAGCTGTAAACCATTTATTATTTTGCTAAAAGGTTGACCTTTTGAAAAATACTTGACATGTAGTAAAAATCTGAGTACAATCAGTTCAACATTTTTGAGATTTATCAGGTGCTCAGATGCAGAAAGGAATTGTAAATCTTCTGGTTGGCACTGATTCCAAAATAATGTTTACATCAACTTTAACAGTAACAATATAACTGATTTAAAGTCATATTCAAAATGGTTTTATTATAATTAGTTTTTTTAGGTACTTCATATGCAAAATTGAACATGTTCAAAATTTTGTGGCAATTTTTTATATTTAAAGAAATCAGAGGTGACTGACTAGATTTAACTGTGAAAGCAATAATTTAAGTTGTTTATTGTATTGTATTATATAATTGTATTCATTTCATATTAAAACAATGACAATTTTTAAAAGAAAAATTAAACAAAAACATAAAATGAAAGGAAGCAGAAGAAAACATTTCTTATCATATCTGCTCCTTATCAAACAATCAATTCAAACTATCAATTCAAACATTTATACTGTATACTTATTTGTAATACAGAAGTATACAGTCTCATCGGAAATATACAATCACATCAAAATACCTATTATAATTTGTTAAATTAGAATCAACTTAAATGTAACTCTTCAACAGAATAATTTTAATAATTTTCTTAAATATTAGTATGGACTTCACATTTTTTACATTGTCCTCTAGTCTATTCCAAAGACCAATGCCTCTTATTGTAGTAGACCTACCCTTTATAATTGTTCCTTAAAAATTACACATTTTGATTGTTCAAATTACCTTCTGTGTTTATATTTGTTATGTATTAATAAATATTTTTACATTTCTTGTTAAATCTCTTGAACACCATCAAATAAACGAGTTCTACCAAGTTGCTTGCCGCCACGTTTTCAATTCCGACGTCAACATTTGTTTACAGTGTAATGAAATATTACATCAGGCACATAAAATATAAACTTCAGACACATCCTGTGAGGGAAAACATGCCAGCAAGTGTGTTTTTTCCTGAAACGAGAGCTCTGTGTAAAAGTTGCCTGCAGTTGGGTCTTATCTACCTCGACTGGGAGGATGTGGTCAGCACTGGGAGGCTTTGTTGATGGGTTAACTGGCGCTGGTGTCGGGGTTTTGTGGTCTTGGTGGTCATTGTTCCAGACAGCGTGAGGTATAGCAAACGTTTGTAGAGAACCTGCACAGATGAGGTGGAGTATAAGAGGAGTCCCAAGACCTGAGCATCCCAGTTGTGTTGAATCCTCTCCATCTGCAGGACCTAAACTTACTCATCAGGGATGGTAAACAGCAAAAATGCAGCTTTGCAATTCCCTCAAACACCTTCATTTTCAAAGCTAATGGTGACTTTTTTTTTTAACTTGATTTGATTCTTTCTAGGAGACTCAGTCTGATTTGGAAGTTATCTTAGAGTTCCTGGAGGAGTACTACAGACAAAGCGCTGCGGAAAATGGTAAAACGAAAAGGATGGGAAAATAATTTGGGTCTAATTCATGCAGTCTTTTGAAAATACTTATTTTTTCATCAGTTGTGCCTGTGCATGAGCTACCTGTGTCTGCGAGTCAAACATGTGATGAACGCTGGCCGTGCTTCGAGCCACAGGTAAGCACAGAAAGCTTGGTTTCAAAGACGTGCACATGCAGTCGGACACGGTGCTGTTCATGTTTTAATTCTCCATCGAAGGACAGCAAACCTGCTTTTCAGACCCGCCTGGTGCACAATGTCCAATCAGCCTGCAGCCAAAACTCAACAGCAACATCGTCTGAGCACGGGTCACTGCCAAACTTCGTATCAACAAGACAATCAGCAAAACACCTAGCCGCAGCAGCGGGGACAGGTGAGTTCTCCTTTTTTTTGGCCATTGGATACTGTTATTGTCATCGTTGCTCTAAGCCAGAAGGAAATAATACCATGAGAGCAAATAAGACCTGCCCTTTACGGTAAAACACAATGAAGCTGTGCGTGGCTTAGCACAGTGGTTTAGTTTACATATCTATCAGATAACCGCAGTGGTTGCACTAAAGAGTTCCCATCACCGATGAGATTTTTCTGGGAATCGCTGTAGTTGAAGAAATGATTAACTGTAACCACCAATAACTGCTTTGGCACGTCGTGTAAACGTTCCTGTAAGCGTCTCTTTAAATCCCCTCCATCGTGTGTGACAGCTTGCTCCATGCCTGCAGGTAGAAAGCTGCGACTTTTCCACTTCCTGTTTGAGATGTTGGAGGACCCGAGCATGGCCCACTGTTTGTCCTGGGTGCCAGCGGCGGCGGGGGTTTTCCGCTTTTCCTCCAGGAACAAGGACCAGGTGGCAGCGCTGTGGGGGCAGAGGAAGGGCAACAAGAGGCCCATGACCTACCAGAAGATGTCCCGGGCCCTCAGGAACTATGCCCGGTCTGGACACATCTTCAAGGTGAAGAAAAAGCTCACCTACCAGTTCAGCCGAGACACTCTGATGTCACTGCAGACGTTTCACGGACGAGTTTTCTAGATTTTTATAAACTTTCTTTTAGATTTCACTCTCACCACTGTACTGTATTAGCATTTTGCTAGACGTGACAAATAAAGTTATTTACAATGTTAACTTAAAGTGGCTGACATTTAAGTCAGACTTGAAGTATAAATCCTTTCTGCTGTGGTTTTAGCTACCGTATTTTCCGGAATATAGGTTGCACCAGAATATAGGTAGCATTGTCCCATTATTGCCAAAGAATTGGAAAAATCCATGTATATGTCACACCTACGTCAAAATGTGGACCGTGTTTAGCTCTGCTGCAAATGTCTGCCACAGGAGCGCACAGCAAGGCTTTTAACACTAGGAATACCAGAATATTCAGATGAGTACTACACTTACCAGAGACTGTAAAATGACAGATTGAGGGATTTGCATTCAATTAGGTTTGTGTGACCCCCTGGGGCTGAAGTCTTTTGTGTGCTCAAAACATCCCCCCAGTAGCCAAAACAAAACATCTCCCCCATATTCCAACAACAACATTCCTTCTGCAGGTTCAAAGTGCAGCTTTTTACAACACAGACCAAACTTTTGGAGATGTTGATGACTCTTTGCAAATGTCAACGCTAGAAACTTCAGTTTATTTTATAGATATACGTTTTATACTTTTTATACTACTATGCAAAAACTCAGGACAGTATTACACTTTTATTATTTCATTTTATGCTTATGTTCATTGGGTGTTTGGTGTTTTAGGGGTGTTTGGTGTTTCAGTGTTGGTGTAAATTTTCATACTTTTATACTACAGGTAGTCCCCGATTTACGAGCGAGATCCGTTACAACGAGGCGCTCGTAAACCGGAAATCTCGTAATTTGGAACGGTTGCCATGTCTCTCGTAAGTCCGAAATTTCGCTCGTAAATTGGAACGGTTTCGCTAGCGCGACTACAAACACTCTATTTTCATCAAAAAACTGCTTATGAGTGCATAAAAATGATCGGAAACGTGTGTCCATATGTTTATCTAACTAACTGTGGTGAAAAAACACATGAAAACTCAGTATTTTTTGCGTTTTTTCCAAAAATTCGCCAGCTCGTAAGTCTGGAACCTCGTAGATCAGAGCGCTCGTAATTCGGGGACTACCTGTATTATGAAAAAACTCAGGACAGTGTTACACTTTTTTACTATTTTATGCTTATGTTTATTAAATGTTTTAGTGTTTAGTGTTTAGATGGTTACTGTTGCACCGAGGGACTGAGAGAAACGCAATTTCGGTCCTGTGTATGTCCTGTACATATTGCAGTTCTGACAATAAAGTTGACTTTGACTGCCTCTAAGCGAGCAGGTCCCCGGTTCAAATCCTGGTCCGGGGGCCTTTCTGGGTGGAGTTTGCATGTTCTCTCCGTGCATGCGTGGGTTTTCTCCGGGTGCTCCGGTTTCCTCCCACAGTCCAAAAACATGCATGTTAGGCTGATTGTTAACTCTAAATTGACCCTAGGTGTGAGTGAGACAGGTCCCTCTTGTAAATGAGTCCCCGTGGCTCAACGAGTTCAGCCTGTATAAATAAAGGTTGAATGAATGAATGAACAAACTGATATGGAGAGAACACAAATTCTGTAAGAATAAAAATACTAAATATCACCTATTCCACGGTCAAGGCGGGATTGCATTGGTCACTTTTATCTGAAGGCGGCGGGATTGTACAGGTGGTCCCCGACTTACGAGGACATCGACTTACAGGCCTTCGGCCTGGAAACCCTGCTATGGACCGTATCGGTTCATAAGTTTCTCCGCGGAGACACATGCGCTTTATGTGAACGGCGGTTTTGTCAGGAAGGCATCTTTGTCCTTCCTGGACGAAGGACAAATGGTAAATGGAGCTTATTTATATAGCGCTTTCCAGCCCCCTATGAGGGGCCCCAAAGCGCTTTACAATACCAACCATCCAACCATTCATACACACATTCATACACCGGTAGCGGCAGACTGCCATGCAAGGCGCCATCCAGTCCTACCGGGAGAAACTCGGGGTTAAGTGTCTTGCCCAGGGACACAACGACACATGGTGTGGGGAAACGGGATTCGAACCTCCAACCTTCCGATCGGTGGACGAGTGCCATTACCACTATGCCACGGCTGCCTATCTGCCTATCTGCAAGCTACATGCTGAGTGAAATAAAATTGAATAAAGATTTTTCACTCCAGTTTTCATGTAAACATTCATACTTTTGAGTGTGGAAAAATGATTGTGTTATACAACAAATACAGAGCTTTATCATTCAATGGGTCTCTGACTTTGTACAGTACTGTAATAGATTTAGTATTTTTATTCTTACAGAATTTGTGTTCTCTCCATATCAGTTTGTTCATTCATTCATTCAACCTTTATTTATACAGGCTGGACTCGTTGAGCCACGGGGACTCATTTACAAGAGGGACCTGTCTCACTCGCACCTAGGGTCAATTTAGAGTTAACAATCAGCCTAACATGCATGTTTTTGGACTGTGGGAGGAAACCGGAGCACCCGGAGAAAACCCACGCATGCACGGAGAGAACATGCAAACTCCACCCAGAAAGGCCCCCGGACCAGGATTTGAACCGGGGACCTGCTCGCTTAGAGGCAGTCAAAGTCAAAGTCAAAGTCAA
>JBBPBX010001970.1:33937-46666 GCA_038048925.1 Garcialebias charrua | reverse complement strand
CGTCTCTTCACTGTATAAGTTGCAGGCATGCTAATTTATGCAAAAAAACTGTGACTTACAGAGCTAAAAATACGGTAACACTGTTGGTCTAATCGAATGGTTAAAATTTAGTGAATTATTGTTACGTCCTTTTCAAATGCATGTTTTTTTTAGGACAAACGGTAATGGTAAACATTATTTTAAAAATTGCAGTAAAACTAACAAAGCTTTATAAATCTCAAATAAACAAGAACTGATGAAGTTATTAATTCTGAAGTGAGTAGTTGCATATTTGGTGGAAGATGATTTCTAGCACTTTTTTGACCTTGATGTTCAGCACAGACACGATTTGAACTGCTTCGTATGTGACCTGGCTGTCAGATATATGCAGGGAGATATTCACCAGAGCTGGCAGCCTTCTGCCCACTGACACTTGAGACTATGTAAAGGTGCAACGCCACCACATGTTTAAATCAAATGGCTTCTATTTTTACATTTGCGTGTGCAGTTTTGTAGTGCAGCAATATATTCGTGCATAACACAGTGGCCATACTATCTGGATTGCTCCCATTAGTTTACTTTCATATTTTTTTTTTAAAAACCAGCTGTTCCTGAACATAAAACATGTTTAAGTAATGAAACCTTAGTTCTTATGAATATAAACATTATATATAACAAGTAGATAAAAGTGTGTCTACATCCATCCATCCATCCATCCATCTTGAAAGCCTTTTCTAAAATATTTACACTGCTTGTGTCAAATAAAATCAAAGGTGAAATTACCTGAACAACAAAAGTTGCAGAACAAACAACGTTGAGTAATAAAAGTTTCCTCCAAATCCTTCCTCGCTGTTCGCTCAGCTGTAGACAGCTCCACCACTGCAGGAGCAGTTTGTTATGCTGGCTAAATTCTGTTTTGAAGGAAGACGAGGTCAGTTTTTTAATCCTGATCGTTGTCCACCACCTAAAGGCTGACCTGGCTGAGATCTGTGTGCAGTGTTGGAACGCTGCTGAAGCACATTTCTTGTGGAGTGATTGACATTTATTGCCTGGCTTTACTTCTTTTCCCTAGACCAGCATCAAGCACACCAACAGCTTTGCTCTTTGTGGTTCAGTTAACTGTAGCATTGTACAAATGCTGTCTGTGCTAAAGTTTATTTTTATTTTATTTTGGGAATTCTCTTCATAAACTTGACTACCGTACATGATTTTCAGGGATTATCAAAGGCTTTGTGAGCTCATTTGTCAAGGGAGCTCAGCTCATTTTGGGACTGGTCATAATTTTCTGTTCCATATCAATGAAATTGAAGGAAAATGACTCAGTTGATTAAAAAAACAAATAAAAATATAAAAACGGAGCCAAAACTTGTAGAGCAATTTGCACTACATTGTTTTATTTATTTAAAAGAAAACTGTCATTATTAGAAACACCAAAATGGGTTTGTAATGATCTAAAATATGATGAATCTGTCTTTCACTGTCTACTCAGAGACAACCAGAGAAATGTCGTTATGTGGCGGGCAGCATCCTGTGTGAGGGTGAAGAGAAGCCGGATGAAGATCTGCTGAAGCTCTACGAGAAGATGGGCTTTAAGGTGTTTTCTCTCCCAGAAGTGAGCCATGCTGTGACCACCAGCTTCCCTTACACCACCCAACTGTCCCATGTGCTGGGTCCCTACAGGGTTCATCCTCAACTCACTTCCTACATCGAGGTACAGACACAGTGACCATGCTAGTAGGCATCCTATGTGAATTCAGTCAGAGAGTTCTGGTTTATCTGGTTTTTATTTGTCTCTTGAGCTGATGAGCTCTTTAAAGTGGTTACGTATAGATGAAATCATAGGAAATGAAGTCTGAATCCTGCGGCCCGTGTTCATACGACACGCTAGATGTCCTTAGGGCAAACTTGAAAAAGCTATTGACATTTACTTGTGACATTTTCACACATGGATTCATTGAAGGCCATCACTGCATGTGTAATGCTTTACATTTGTCTATGATTGACTGAATGCTTTCACATTGCTCTGTTTGTTCAGACATAAAAACAAAAACAAAACACCTGTCTAGTCAAAAAACGTGTGTGGGGAAATATGCAAGAATTTATTTTTTTATCTAAATTTTCTAGTTGTGAGTCAGATATACTTCCGCTCTCATTTTCTCATGTTCATGGCATTGGGAAGTTCGCAAAAGTTGCTTTTCTGAAACCTTTTTATTTTCAGCAGACTGTAGTTAGGTGAACTAACACAAAGCTATATCTGATAGGTGAAGTAGATGGTACTACAGAAGTGCTTTCTTGCACAGAGGCCTTCACCTCATGTTGTGTTTTGCTTAGTGAAGGAAAGCGAGTGCAAGGACACAGCCAATGGCTACTTTAACCAGTTTACATCAGCATATATTTAAAAAAATCTTTGTGAAAGCACTGCTACAGCTAGCCCACTCATCATTTTTTACTCAAATGTTTCATTTAGTTGGGACCTTTTTCTGTAGTTTTTTATTTTTAATTTAAAGTTGATTTAGCAATGTATTCCTATACGAAAAATGGTGATTACTGTATACTGTATATAGAATTAACATCTACAATTACAGTATGTGTTGTAGTTTGCATTAGCAACATTTCTGTGCACCGCATTTCTGTGTTCATGTCTCAGAGTAGTTCTGGTCCTGGCAGCATTAGGAGGTTATTCACTGTGACAGACAGGCATGTTTAGCTGCTTGCACACAGCTCAAACAGCTGAAAGGAGTTAACACAACAATATCAAGAAAATAAATCTTACCTGAACAGAAGTGCTGCAGAAACCTGAACCTGAACTTTAACAGTGCATGCTGTCACAGCGCAAATATTAATCATAAGAGTATTTACAACGCTAATGCCGGGTACCCACCTAAATTGTCAGAACGCTCCTGCCGCCCCCTTTTGGCCGCTTGTCACTGATGCCGGGTACCCACTGGGACGCGTCTGATGACGCGCACTGGGGGGAGGCAGAGGGTCATCAGTTGTTGTGTTTTCATGCTGCTGGCAGATAAAATCAGCAGCACGTGACCCCCGTTCCTACTGGAGTGGGTTTTCTACGAGCCGAACTGCAGCTCCGACAGTCTTTGTTGAGATTAAAACGTTTTTTTTATGTTTGGGGTGATCCTACGCTGGAGCGGACAGCAGCAACTGTAAAAATGTCAAGTTTCTTACCGGAGTCTGGTTCCAATTCATGGAGGCTCGATGGGGTAAGTTTAAAAAGTCCAAAAAAAGTCCCGTTGTCGTTGTGTAATCACATAGCAGAGGCTCTCCCGATTGTTTGCTGGACGCGTCGAGCAACGTTGAGCCGCAAAACATCAACTTTTCGATCCGACGCTGCTCAACGCGTAGGTTGCTTCGGACGCGCGCGTGCGCGGAAAGGAACTGCCGCGCCGCTTCAAACACTCAAAACGCGCCGCTTCACGATACGCCGCGCCTCGACGCGTCTCCACATAGACTTTGCATGTAAACCGGCCGCTTCCGCCTCCCTACACGGGTCCAGTGGGTAACCGGCATAACAGCAGAAATATCCTCATTGCTGATTGATGTATTTTATAATTAGCAATGACAAACACGCTGTTCATTCCAGCTGTTGGATGGCCTGCTGCTGCACAAACAAACAAACAAACAAACAAACAAACAAACAAAACAAAAAAAACATAAGCAGAAGTGTGTCTGTGCAACTATTACAAAAACAAATGTTTTGGAAGCAAAGTTTATTCAAACGTTGGCGTTGTTATGATATTATCCTGGAAACTGGCTAAAAGAATTGGAAGAGAAAACCCTTCGAACTTCAAAGACCCAGTCAATGGAAAAGAGCACTCAAAGTGTCATTTTCAAATGTATGGTAATTTTTTCAATATATTTTTTGTTAATATTACTGGTATGTTAGAACATTAATCAATGGATCTCTCCAAGCTACGTGAATAGTTTCAGAAAGAAAGGCTTCTCTTGTCAATGATTAGCAGGTCGTCAGAAACTGGACATGTTCATTATGTATTTTCTTTTCTTTTCCCCAAAATACAAGAGTAACACTAGTTGTAAAAAGTGAAGGCCAGCTATGAAGCTCTCCATTTTTAATCCACGTGGAGGTGAAGCTGTGAACCTGGCTGAGTTTTGATTTTTACAGTACATTTTAATTTTTTTAGTAAGTGTCTTTGACACTTGCCAGAGCCTTTATAACATTTTGGTGTGGATGGAGCTGGAGCTTTTGACTGTATGATGTGGGATGTTTTGCTGGTTTTAAGAGAAGCAAGTAAGGACTTGGGCCTTGGCTTTACCGTAATGTGTGATTCTAAATCTAGAGAAGTCCCATCTGTATTAACAGTTAGCTCATTTCTTTTAATTTTGACTTTTAACAGTTTGAGGTCAAACTCTTTACATGAACATTGCACAATTTGTTACCAAACAGTTCTGCATTTCAAGCAGGCTACTGCCATTATTGGAAAAAAGCTCATGTTTTCACCTTCTTCACTTGTCTTTCTTTAAATAGAAGTCCACGAGTTGTCCTGCTGTGACAGGTCAAACACCATAGATGATGAAAACATCCAGTTTAAATTGTGAAGCGACGAGCTATTGCCAGTCTAATGAATAATGGAGTGTGTTTTAGAGAGGCTTGGTTTAGTTGCTGTCTCTGAACGTCCTCGAAATGTGTGCATAACCAGCGTATGTATGATTAATTGAATAGATTTGTAGTACGAGGAACTTTGAAAGGAGGGCAACACTTGTGTGACATAGCTTTGTGCATTTAGTAAATTGTATTCCAGCATTTTCTATTACTCTGAATTCATTTACTCCTATCTGAAATGTTTTTTTATTTTTAGTTAGTATATTTTTAACAATTTAGAGGCAAACTTTTGTGACTGTTTAGCACTATAGGTTAACATGATGTACATTTTATCTTATCTGAATGTGCTTTTTGTCAGACCTCGTGCATAAAGAGAATTTTGTAACAGTTTTAGAGGTAGGTAGAAATAGGCTATATGCCACGGACTTCCGTTATAACACTTCCGCATTCATTGGACAGACGGCGCACTTCCGGTTCACAGCCACAGGATGGCGATCTTTACACAATCTCTGGAGGACTTGCCGACAGTCAATGATGTGTACAGAATTATTCAGACCTTTGTCTAAAGCGCACATCTAAGAAAAAGGATTTAAGCTTTATGTGCACATAAAGCTTAAATCCTTTGTCTTTCTTAGATGTCTTTGTCTTTCTTAGATGTGCGCTTTTCCAACTACATAAATAACTCTGAAGGTAAGTCTGTATTTGTTTTCAGTTCACCAAACTGCATCATGTAGGCTAACACAGCTAACATAGTTAACCCTTGCTAAATTGTTGAGTAAACGTGTTTTGTCTGTACATTTCTGATTTAACACAAATGTTTAGTTTCAAACAAGGAGGCAGGAGAAGTCAGGGCTGAGTGTTTACAGTCCATGAGGAGCAGCAGAAGCCCCACTGTTTGAGTCAAAGGCACCTGACAGTTCAGTTTCAAACAAGGAGGCAGGAGATTTAGAGCAGATTTAGAAACACAAGTTATTTTAATTTAATTATTTTAATTCAAGTTTGTGTACAAAACTTGAGTTGAAGTTAAATATCAGACAATATAAACTCTTTATATTCAACACATGTCTGCTATATGGTTTTGTGAATCTCACTGTTTATAGCAGCTCTTAATAAGAGATGTTTTCTTTCACTGGACAGGACACCGTAGTGATGATGATGAGGAGGGAGCCAGCTGGTCCAGCCTGGATGTTTGTGAGCTGAGATCGGATCCAAACACTCTCCACTGATGACGAAGGACATGTGATCCATGTGGATGGTTGAACAGAAGAGCTGCTTCATCACTTACCTTTGTCTGACTGATTAATGTTTTTAAATCTCCATTAGCTGTCGAGGAAGCTGTGACTTAAAGTCAGAAGCTGTAATGCTATAAACTGTTTAAATCTTGTGCCTCAAACGTTTTCTACAGTAATGTAACATCATCAAATTTGTTTTTAATAAACTGGCTAAAATAAAACTGAACTCTAAGCCTGTCTTAAATCAACATACACATTTTTTTGGGTGATAATAAGAAGACAAAGTCAGAATGTTTTGAACATTTTATTTTCTTACAAGTAGTAAGTAGTGTGACTGTAGTGTCAGGGTACAGTAGTCCTGAAGTATGCAGGTAGATTTTTATGCATCTGCTCTTCAGGTATAGTTTGAAATACTTGACTAGTTTGAAATACTTACATTAGTTCATTCAAATTCATCCTGCTGCATAATTACTGTATATCCAACCATGTTTACTGTCTCTCTTCAGGACTTTGTGAATATTATAATTACTTTCACTTTGCATGCTTTTAGTATAGTTTGATTTTTAGCTAGTCAAATCTGCTCTTCTCATCCTGAGCACTTCATTGTACTGTTAACTCTGTGTTAACCTGTACAGTATATGACAAATAAACACAACTTGAACTTGATGGGGAGTTCCTCTCATCTCATTCTTGGTGAACACCGACCATGGATCATGGCAGAGCAGCGCAGTCGTGGGTCAGAAACACATCAGGAGGTCAGAGGATGCAAACCTGAAAAAACAAAACAACAAAAACAATAAGTGTTCATATTTACCTACATAACGTAAAAAACCAAACAGAGAACTCTTTATGAGAGTTATGTTTTAAAATAAATAATTACATCTCAGGAAATAAAAGTTTAATTGAAGTGAAACAGTTCTGGTTTCATATTAAAGGAAACTGCAGAGAATATTTCAGAGGTGTAACAGCCCTGAAGTTACTAGGAGTTTACAAACATATTTACAGATTAGAAAACTGTTAAAATCTGAATATTATTTTAAAAGTATGTAGTTACAAACTTTTATTAAATCACTCATCATGACTCCAACATTAAATCTACAAGTGCAGGATGTGGAGTCGAGTCATATTCATGTTTCTTACTGAGCTGCAGCTGTGTTCTCCTCCTCGCTGTCCTCTTGCTGCTTCTCCCAAAGCCCCGGTCATGGAAGGGAGAATTATTCCACTGGAACAATGCAGGTACAGCTCATTTTTAACCACTGTTTGATGCTGGCTCTTGAATATTCTGAGGTTTAAAACGCCAGCTACAACCGAGTGTTAGCTTTAAGGCTAACTCGGTTAGCCACGAACTCTGGCATTAAAATATAAAAAACTAAGCGCTCTATTGTCCCTGCTATTCACTGGACACAACGGCACACAACAAATCTCTCTTGTTGTACCAGTAGCTCGCAGATAATTTACCTTTTGTGTCTTTTACATGGTCTAGTTCTAGAAGCTACCGCTAAAAACAACTGCAGTGGACCAGAACCGGAAGTGCAATGTATGTCCCGCATTTTAACGGAAGTACGTCACCACTACCCGTGGCATATACCCTATTGGCATTATGTTTCTGATGGTATGATAAACAAGCAACAAAATACCACACGGAAACATGGAGCTTATGGAGCTTATTTATATAGTGCTTTCCAGCCCCCTATGCGGGGCCCCAAAGGGCTTTACAATACCAACCATCCACCCATTCATACACACATTCATACACCGGTAGCGGCAGACTGCAATGCAAGGCGCTTTCCAGTCCTACCGAGAGCAACTCGGGGTTAAGTGTCTTGCCCAAGGACACAACGACACATGGTGTGGGGAACCGGGATTCGAACCTCCAACCTTCCGATTGGGGGACGACTGCCATTACCACTATGCCACGGCCGCCCATAAAGACATTTTCCAGGTTGTTCAGCAGACAATCTCTTGACAGAATCTGTTTGTTTGCCAAAACCTTTGGTTGTCTGCAACCTTTACAATGAAGAAGGAAAATCTTCTTCTTTTGGCTTTGCCCTCTTCAGGGGTCGCCACAGCAAATCATCCTCCATTTCACTCTGTCCTCACTCCAACAACTCAATGTCCTCTCTAACTGCATCCATATAGCTCCTCTTTGTCTTTTTCCTGGCAGCTACATTTCTAACGTCCTTCTACCAATATACCCACTGTCCCTCCTCTGGACATGTCCAAACCATCTCAGTCTGGCCTCTCTAACTTTATCTCCCAGTTGTTCAACATGTGCTGTACCTCTGATGATCTCATTCCTAATCTGATCCATCCTTGTCACTCCTAAGGAGAACCTCAACATCTTCATTTCTGCCACTTCTATTTTTTTCTCCTGTCTTTTTAAAGAAGGCAACAACAAAAAAATCACAAGGATTTTAAAATTAAATTTGTATATTGCACTATATACAAAGTTTATATACAAATGTCCATCTTGCGGACTGCTTAGAGTTTATGAGCTACTGAGTGACAGATTCTTTCAGGAGCTGCTTCTCATCCTCTTCATTTTCATCAGACTTTGCAGGAGAGGCACTCGCAGCGTATTTAAGGCAGGGGTTGAATCAGAAAAAAACCTTTTGACTGAAATTGTTTAGAGAGAGAACTTTGTAAGTTTAGAGGACAAATTAAAGTTAATCAGACACATGTCTTTGCTATAATTTGGGCCATAAATATTAGTCTTTTAGCATTTATTGTTTGATTAGTGTTATTATTATTATTATGAATATTGTTATTGTTATTATTATCTCTCCCAGGGAGAGACCCAAACAGGCTGAGCACGCTCCTGCAGTGACACTCTCGCTTTCTTTCGAACCTGGAGTTAGGTCATGCATGCAGGTTGCACACGTCTGTACGATGATGGCGACGCTCAAAACACATTAATGTTTAATACAAAGTTAGATTTTAGATACAAAAGTCCTGAGGAGTTCGGGGAGCAGTGTGGGAGGAGAGGGTGGGACTGATGGTGTATCCGTTCTGGTATCTCCCTTGGCTGCAGTGAACTGGTCACGTGCCAACACATATATTTTATACATAGACGTTTAATAATTTATTGCGTGATGACACCTTCAGTTAGTGTAATGGGGAGTCCTCTTTAGAAAATAGTACAGCAAACACTGATTGGTGCTCTCACCTGCAGTCTGTCTCTGAGTTAGGAACATTGCACATACATGTATCAGACAACATGACCTGCTCTGACTGAGTCAAACTCTGGCTCTTTGTTTGTTCAAAGCAGCATCACTTTAATCCTTGTACTGTATCCTTATTAGATTAAATTGCTTTAAAAAGTCCACAACAAAACACGTTTTTTCCCCTTTCATTTTTACAGATGACAGAAAACCCATCGTGGAGACAGAGGACTTTAATTCATGTCTACCGGTAGTTTACTGCACTGGACAACCTCAAGGCGAGACCTGGTTGTTCAAAACGAAACAAATTGTCTCGTACAACTGGAAACGATGTTGACCGCTGCCATAGTTTTATGATATTAAAGCAAAAATAAAAAGTATCATGAGGTGTTTAATTTAAATGAAAACTTAAAATATTCCTAATGTAACATGATGCCACAGTAATATTATTCCAGACATATTCATCTTTATGGAGCTTTATAGGTTTATGTTTACGTTGATAATGTTTTTTAATACTTTATTTGTAGTTGTTAAAATTTTGATGCTCTTATACATACTGTATAAGGAGCGTGAGAGAACACATGACAGCTCAGTAAAACACCGGACTGTAGAAACATTTCTATTTTTAACAGAAGTTCACAATAGTTAAAAACCTAAACAAAAATGCACATTTCATCCAGAATAATAAAAAAATTTGTTCTAATGTGAAAATGCTTATTGTGCAGAGTACTAGTAATTTTCTGTTGCACGTAAATGCATAAAAATAAATAATCTGATAGAAACATTTAGCAGTTTTTAAAAACTTTTAAATTAAAACCTTATATTTTTAAAACCACAAGATTCCCTGTAAAATAAACCAGGTTTGAAATATCCTCAATTGTAAGATAAACCTAATTGTAAACCAGAATGATTCTGCCTTGATGTGTTGACAAGACGTAACCAAGTTAGTAGTTTACAGAAAATTCTAGTAACGAATGAATTTCCAGCTGCAGCAAAAAAACTGAAGTCGCTCAGTCAGCAGTGTAGATCCATCTGCTGTAAAGCACACAAAGATGAAGTATTTATATTAGGTAATTTTAACATTATGCTAATGCTGGTGATGGTAAGATAGTGGAGTAATAACAGGGTTCTGTTGAAAGTGATGAAAATACACATCAAGTGTTTTGAAACCGGATATTTAACATACTTTGGAATTTATGAAGAAATCAGAAGCATGAACTGAATGAAATTTGCCTCTCAGAAATATGGAATGCGTTACTAACACAATTCTAAAAGGAACTAAATTAGCTGTTTTTAACATGACCTAAAGTCTTCCCACTTTTAGAAACACAGCCAGCTCAACTAATGAAGCAAAATAATGAGATGCTGTCGAATTTTTGCTCCAAATTTTAGAAAGAGAAAGGGCGAGGTAGAAAAAATAAAACAACAACAAAAGAGCGTGGGCTTTAAGGGTCTAAGAATGGATTTAATGGTGGCATGTTGGAGCTTCAGTATAAGCTCCCATCATGCATTTTACTTTGTAAAATAACAATTATGATAATAATCTGCAGCCAAACTACTTTAATGTCCAGTCTAATCAATAGGTAAAGAAAGCTTTTCAGCTGTGGTGTAGTGAAGTGGGTACTTTTAAAAATATAACGAGCGCGGAGTATAAACAGAAAAATGTAGGAGTACTCCTGTTTGGTTGGATACCAGAGGGGATTTAGAAATACTATATTGAGTATATTCTCAGGGCTAAAATGTAAGTTCATATAAATATTCTCTTTTGGTTTTTGTAAACCATCCACCACCACGCTTTAGGAGTTATAAAGTGCAACATATGCAAATCATGGATTTTAAGGGTAGCTGATTGGATTGTAGCAATATAGTACAGACGTGTCATTTGCACATCGGGGAAAGACCAAGTTTTGACATCAAATTAATGTTTAATTTTGGAGAGAGAAGTTCAAATTTTCTTAGCTTTTTTTTATTTTCAGAAAAAATATGCTTGTGTGTGGTAAGAATTTTTTTTAAATTTACAGTAGTCCCTCATTTATCGCAGGGGTTGCATTCCGGACCCTCTCACAGTAAGTGGAAAATTTCAAAGTAGGAATGCTGTAGTTATTTTGGTATGTACAGGTGGTCCCCGACTTACGAACGAGTTCCGTTCTTTCGGCCCCTTCGTAACACGAAATTGCCTTAAGTCGGGGACCACCCAAGCCGCCACTTATACATGTACATGTACGGTACTGTACAAAACAGTTACCAAGCACTTTGCCTATCCTAACACAGTACCCTACATAATTATCAAAAAACACATCCAGTACATTTAGAGACATACATTAATTAAATAAAAAAATAAAATTTCTTACTGTGAGCTGGTCTCCGTCGCCGGTTCAGCTCCGTGTCTCCGGTGGGGCCGCATTAGCATTTTAGCCCCTTGTTAGCTCTGTGTCGTCCCTCCAAAAGGCTGTGCAGCTGTTTATCCGCGTTTTAGCATGTTAGCTCGGTGTTCATCCAACATCTGAGGCTACCAGGCAGACATCGAGGCGAGCTCCCGGCTGCAACAGTAGTCTCCGCCGCCCGTCGGGTCCGTGTCCCCGGAGGGGATAGCGTTAGTATTTTAGCCCCTCGTTAGCTCGGTGTCGTCCCTCCAAAAGGTTGCGCAACTGTTTTTTCCTGCGTTTTAGTATGTTAGCTCGGTGTTCATCCACCATCTGAGGCTACCAGGTGGACATCGAGGCGAGCTCCCGGCTGCAGCAGGCGTCTCCGCCGCCCGTCGGGTCCATGTCCCCGGTGGGGCTAGCGTTAGCATGTTAGCTCGTGGCTCCACCGGTCACGCTCGCTGTCTGCTGCTTCACGCGGTCGGAGCTAACCGAAGCTAACCACAAAATGGCGGACTCGGCGGCAGTGCCGAAAACTGGCGGAAACTGTCGGAAACTGCTGGAAACTTCGCAAATAGGCTTAAAAAAATAAATAATGATACTTTATTTATAAAGCCATTTAAAACAACCACAGCTGCAACAAAGTGTTGTACACATGAAATCAAAAACATTTAAACACAATAAAAAAAATCATATTTTTATTAATATGACGCGTTCGTAAAGTCGGATTGCCGTAAGTCGAGGCCGTCGTAAGTCGGGGACCACCTGTATACAGTATATATTTTAAGGCTTTATAAACACTTCCCACACTCTTGCAATGTTCAAAACTCTTAAGCACTACCTACCTACCGACCGACCGACCGACTGACCGAGAGAGAGAGAGAGAATGTATGTATGTATGCATGTATGTAATGTATGTCATGTATATATACATATGTATGTATACATATGTATATATACATATGTACCGGTATATATGTATGTATATATACATATGTATGTATATATATGTATATATACATATATATGTATATATATGTATATATATATATGTATATATATGTATATATGTATATGTATATATATTAGGGGTGTAATGAGATCTCGTTGTACGAGATCTCGCGATATTAAACTCCCGCGATATCTCTCGTTGAGAGGTAACGTTGTCTCGCGAGATGCTAATGCTAATGCTAGCAGAGCCCCTAGCAAGTCAGCGTCACGGACAGCATGGCTTCGCCGGATGAAGTTGCTATAGAAGACGCCCCAACTACTGATGGAGGGTGCCGCAGACGCCTCTACATTGATGGAGGGTCCCGGCGCTGCCGACGCTGCCCCGAATGTAAAGACACGCGTGAGATTATGTGATCTGTTTGGTATTTCTGGTACGGTTTTAAATTGGTTCAATTCTTATTTATCTA
>JBBPBX010001970.1:16151-26350 GCA_038048925.1 Garcialebias charrua | reverse complement strand
TATATATATATATATATATATATATATGTGTATATATATATGTGTATATGTATATATATATGTATATGTATACAGGTACTCCCTGACTTACGAGCGCATCGACATACGAGGTTCTGGACTTACGAGCTCACTAACGAACAGTAAACAGTTCAGAACAGTTCAGGATACAGTTCAAGCTGCTCCTGTTTGTTTTCAAAGCTCTGAATGGACTTGCTCCTCTGTACATCTCAGAACTTTTGAAAGCCCATCAGCCCGGCAGAGATTTACGCTCTGCCAGTCAACACCTGCTGGAGGTGCCTCGCTCAAGGTACAAACAATGGGGAGACCGGTCATTTTCTGTTGCCGGCCCAAAAGCCTGGAACAGCCTCCCCCTTGAGCTGCGTGCCACCTCTGATCTGACTCTGTTCAAAACCAGACTGAAGACCCACTTGTTCAAAAAAGCTTTCAGTGTGTAACTTTTATTACTTTTGGTATTTTAATATGTAGCATTTTTTATTTCCATTGCCTTTTTATTTCCACTTGTTCAAAAAAGCTTTCAGTGTGTAACTTTTATTACTTGTGTTATTTTAGTATGTAGCATTTTTTATTTCCATTGCCTTCTTTTATTGCTGTTGTTTCTTATTCTATTTTCATTGATTTATTGTTCCAGTTTATTCATCTTTTTATCCTGTTAAGCACCTTGGTCAATGCAAGGCATTGTAGGAAGGTGCTATACAAATAAAGTTTATTATTATTATTATTATTATTATTATTATTATTATTATTATTATTATTATTATTATTAAATTTGTAAAGAACATACAGAAAATACAGCACTTTTATGTGTTTTTAGATGAAAGTGTGTTAGCTAACCGTTTGGAAACAAGTTTCTGAGCATGTTTATGAACTAGTATGTCCGTTTGTGATGAAAAACGAGTGTTTGTAGTAGCGCTAGCATAAATTTTCCGACTTACGAGCGAAAATCCGGACTTACGAGCAACACGTGTTTCAGGTTCCGACATACAACATTTCGTGTTACGAGCACCTCGTACAAACGGAACTCGCTCGTAAGTCGGGGATCACCTGTATGTATATATATGTATATTAAGCATGTAACGGTACAAGTGGGTGTACCGAACCGTTTCGGTCCAGCACGTTCGGTTCGGTCCACCTACGTCCCGTTTCGTTTATTTTTTCACTCATTAAACGTTTTTAACAGGGGAATATATGGGCCGCGGAACAAAATTTCCTGGGCGCGTTTCAGCACGGAGCTATTATCGCGCAGCACGCGCAGCTTTTAGCCGTTAGCATATCGTGCGGTCTCCTGTTTGTGATCGTTATAGCTTTCTTGCTAAAAGACGATCGCACACGCAGCTTGTGTGGACGTTGTTTCATGAAGACTCTGCAGTAGCAACACGTCTAAAGTGAACGCGCTAAAACCTATGTCATCCGAACGTGAACGAAGAAACAGCAGCTGCATTAAAACTACTTCATCAGGTAATCAGATCGGTCCAGAGCAAACACAAGCTGTATGAGTTTTTAAATCTCTGAATCTAAGTCTGAATGTTGTTTTATGCGCAGGCTTTAAAGTTACTGAGCGTCGCTATGAGACATTCATCACGTCAACACTTCAAAAAGTTTAGCTCTTTATGAAAAAACTAACTGGTTGTCAACAAGCCCTGGACCAGATTAAAGCCCTGCCCTGATGATGAAGAGTGAGCGATTCAACCGTTCAAGAGGTATTGTTCTTTTATTATTATTATCTAAATAATCTTTTTTAAATCATAATCTTAACTTGTTTTTTTTTTTACCTCTTTTGTTTTTTATTTCTATTTTGGAGGGGTGTGGTTGGGAGGAACGGCCCCCCTGATCTGAACCCGAGTGGTGTTCTGTTATTGGACTTCTGTGCTCGTCATGGATTGTCCATAACGAACACCATGTTCAGGCATAAGGGTGTACATATGTGCTCTTGGCACCAGGACACCCTAGGTCGCAGTTCGATGATCGACTTTTTTGTCGTCTCATCTGATCTGCGGCCGCATGTCCTGGACACTCGGGTGAAGAGAGGGGCGGAGCTGTCCACACAAGTGGAGGAGTTTAAGTATCTCGGGGTCTTGTTCACGAGTGAGGGAAAACTGGAGCGTGAGATCAATAGGCGGATAGGTGCAACGTCCGCAGTGAAGCGGGCGCTGTACCGGTCTGTCGTGGTGAAGAGAGAGCTGAGTCGAAAGGCAAAGCTCTCAATTTACCGATCGATCTACGTTCCCACCCTCATCTATGGTCATGAGCTTTGGGTTGTGACCGAAAGAACGAGATCTCGGATACAAGCGGCTGAAATGAGTTTTCTCCGCAGGGTGTCTGGACTCTCCCTTAGAGATAGGGTGAGAAGCTCAGTCATCCGGGAGGGACTCGGAGTAGAGCCGCTGCTTCTCCACATCGAGAGGAGCCAGTTGAGGTGGCTCGGGCATCTGGTTAGGATGCCTCCTGGACGCCTCCCTGGTGAGGTGTTCCGGGCATGTCCCACCGGGAGGAGACCCAGAGGAAGACCCAGGACACGCTGGAGGGACTATGTTTCTCGGCTGGCCTGGGAACGCCTTGGGATTCCCCCAGAGGAGCTGCTCCAAGTGGCTGGGGAAAGGGAAGTCTGGGCCTCCTTACTTAGGCTGCTACCCCCGCGACCCGACCCCGGATAAGCGGACGAAAATGGATGGATGGATGGATGTTTTTTATTTCCAGTCTGTGACAGAGGTAGCTGCTCTCTTCCACTTCAGGGAAATCCACCTGCAGCTAAGAAGTGTGTGATGACTGAACTGAACTCTGAACTTTTCCAGAACCTGTCTTGGAGGAACTGGTCCAAAAAGAGGTTGTTGTGAGTACAGTAATGAGTACAAATACTGCCACACTGCTGCTACTGGACAAAAACTTGATTAGTTAGATTGTAAACAGTCTGTTGCTGCTTATTGTTCTGGTTCTGACTGTTATTGTATTTATTAAGATTTTTATTATTGTTAATATAGTTTATTTATTGTAGAGTGCTGTTTATTTAAAATATCATCCAAATGGGTCACTTTTATTTATTACTACAATACAATACAAACGTATTTTTGGCATATTTTCAAAATAAACATTTTGTAAGTCTTTATTTTGTCTTTTTTTTTTGTACCGAAAATTAACCGAACCGAACCCTCCTTGTAATTGAACCGAACCGAAATGTGATTTTAGCGTACCGTTACACCCCTAATATATATATATATATATATATATATATATATGTATATATATATATATATATGTATATATGTATATATGTATATATATATCTNTGTATGTATATGTGTATGTATATACAGAATGTATGTATATGTGTATGTATATACAGAATGTATGTATATGTGTATGTATATACAGAATGTATGTATATGTGTATGTATATACAGAATGTATGTATATGTGTATGTATATACAGAATGTATGTATATGTGTATGTATATACAGAATGTATGTATATGTGTATGTATATGTGTATGTATATGTGTATGTATATACAGAATGTATGTATATGTGTATGTATATACAGAATGTATGTATATGTGTATGTATATACAGAATGTATCTATATGTGTATGTATATACAGAATGTATCTATATGTGTATGTATATACAGAATGTATGTATATGTGTATGTATATACAGAATGTATGTATATGTGTATGTATATACAGAATGTATGTATATGTGTATGTATATGTGTATGTATATATAGAATGTATGTATATGTGTATGTATATGTGTATGTATATACAGTATGTATGTATATGTGTATGTATATGCAGTATGTATGTATATATGTATGTATGTATATTGTATGTATATGTGTATATATAGTATATATACAGTATATATACAGTATATATGTACAGTATATGTATATATATGTATTTAATTTGATTAATGTTTGTACATGTCATTTTTCACCACTTATATTGTCTGTCCAAACTGGTCTCACTTGTAAATGAGTCTTCGAGGCTCAGTGTGACTTATCTGTTTAAATTCATTCATTCATTCAACCTTTATTTAGTCAGGTAAATCTTATTGAACCTCATGGGCTCATTTACGAAAGCGACCTGCTAAAACTAAAGAACGATGAACAGCAATGGTAGAATTTCCTTAAACAATAAACAAACAATAAACAATAAACAATAGAAAACAAAAAAGAGAAAAAAGCAAAAGAAAGAAATACATTTTTTTTTAACAATGTATCAAAAAACGAGCAAAACATAAGGTAGACGTATAAAATCAAAGACAAACGTATAAAATCAAAGACAAGAACAAATCTGCATTGGTTTTTGCCAGGTTAAATAAAGGTTGAATTCTTAGATCACACCATTGGTTGGTTTTCTAAATATCTTTCAGATCGGAGGCATTGTGTTCAACATAATGGTACCTTTTCCAGTTATTTAACAGTTAAAAATGGTGTACCACAAGGCTCAGTCTTAAACCAACCCTCTTTACAATCTACATATAGAAGGATATAGGAGGTTAGAGAATCCCTGATGCGTCCTTACATTTCTATGCTGATGATACAGTTGTTTACTGTCGAGCTAAAACAGTATCTAAGGCTTTCCAGTTACTGCAATCCGCTTTTGACATCATCCAGTCAGATTTGTCCTGTCTCAAACTTGTCCTAAATGCTGATAAAACAAAAGGGATGTTTTTTTCAAGTAGGAAGTTGGTCCCAGCAGATCTTCCTCTGATTTTATCCTCAAACGGTGTCCCTATTGAGTTTGTTGATTCATATAAATATTTGGGTATCCTGGTCGATTCACATCTCTCTTTTAAACTCCACGTGGAAAACCTAGTGAAGAAACTGAAAGTTAAACTGGGTTTCTTTTTCAGAAACAGATCATGTCTAACACTGAATGCTAGGAAACGCCTTGTATCTGTGACTTTCCTTCCCTCCATTGATTACGGTGACATTCTCTACATGAATGCTCCTACAAGCACCCTGCGGATGTTGGATGTTGTCTATCATGGTGCACTAAGATTCATAACTGGCTGTGATTATCGTACCCACCACTGCACCCTGTATTCACTGGTTAACTGGACATCATTAACCTCACGCAGACTCTTCCACTGGTACATTTTCATCTTTAAATCACTTCTTGGTCTGCTGCCCTCATACATCTCCTCCTACATGTCTTTGCGTGAGTGCAGCTACAGTGTGCGCTCTCAGGACATGATTACCTGCAGTGTTCCGTCAGTGAGGACTGAACTTGGAAAAAGGACCTTCTCCTACTCTGCTCCTGCTTCATGGAATATCTTACAAAAAGATCTGAAGATTTCAACCTTGACCTCTCTAGATGGTTTTAAGAATCTGTTGGAATCCTGGAAAAAACCAATGCAGACATGTTCCTGTTTTTGATTTGTCCACATTTACCTTATACTGTAATGTTTTGCTACTTTGTTTTAAGTTGTTTGAAAAAAAATCTGTATTTTTCTCTTATGTTTGCATATTGTTGATTGTTTAAGGAAAATCTACTGTTGCTGTTCATCATTCTTTAGTTTGTAGCAGGTCTCTTGTAAATGAGTCCTCGAGGCTCAATGAGATTAATCTGACTAACTAAAGGTTGAATGAATGAATGAATATGTATCAACAAATGTAAAGTTCTTTCGGTTCTTTGTGAAACAAAAATGTTCAAAAAAGAGTTTCAAAAAAATATACAGTCGCTACAAAACGCAGTTTATGTGATGGAATTCTTACATGACCCTTTATGTAATACAGTAAATATACTGTATGTATATATATAAATAAATAAATATCTATATATATATATATATATATATATATATATATATATATATATATATATATATATATACAGTATATGTGTGTGTGTGTGTATATGTATGTGTGTACAAAAAAAGGAGAAAAACCCACAGAATGTTCAAAAAAAGAAACGACATCAGCCATTTTGGTTGTGTGTTCTTTTCCAGCTCTTCTTTTTCTAATACGTGTTAGTGGTGGTTAGTAAAGAGCTTGATGTAGCACTAGCACCACCAGCTGGTAAGGCGCGTTGATATTAATGATCCGTCCAATAAAGGGGAGCTATGGGCTCTGTGGAGACAGAAATAAAGTGGTCCCACTGGAACCAGCCCAAATAAGGCACAATAGGGCCCTACAAGAACTGGACCTGTGGATGAGGGGCTTTAGAGAGGTGGAGGTATGCTCTTGAAAGAAGAGCAATTAAAGTCAGCCGTAGTAAGACAGAGTACATGTGTGTGAATGAGAGGGAGACCGGTGGAACAGTGAGACTACAAGGATCAGAGGTCACAAAGGTGCAGGACTTCAAGTACTAGGGGTCCACTGTCCAGGAAAATGGGAAATGTGGTAAAGAGGTGAAGAAGAGAGTCCAGGCAGGATGGAGTGGATGGAGAAAAGTTTCAGGAGTGATTTGCAACAAAAGGGTATCAGCAAAAGTCAAACAAAAAGTTGACAAGACATTGATGAGACCATATGTTGTATGGTCTGGAGACAGTGTCATTGACAAAAAGACAGGAGAAAGAACTGGAAGTGGCAGAAATGAAGATGCTGAGGTTCTCCTTAGGAGAGACAAGGATGGATAAGATCAGGAATGAGATCATCAGAGGTACAGCACATGTTGAACAACTGGGAGATAAAGTTAGGGAGGCCAGACTGAGATGGTTTGGACATGTCCAGAGGAGGGACAGTGGTTTGGACATGTCCAGAGGAGGGACAGTGGTTTGGACATGTCCAGAGGAGGGACAGTGGTTTGGACATGTCCAGAGGAGGGACAGTGGTTTGGACATGTCCAGAGGAGGGACAGTGGTTTGGACATGTCCAGAGGAGGGACAGTGGTTTGGACATGTCCAGAGGAGGGACAGTGGGTATATTGGTAGAAGGATGTTAGAAATGCAGCTGCAGGAAAAAGACAAAGAGGAGATATATGGATGCAGTTAGAGGACATGAAGGTAGTTGGAGTGAGGACAGAGTGAGGTGGAGGAGGATGACTCGCTGTGGAGACCCCTGAAGAGGGAACAGCCGAAAGAAGAAGAAGAATGTGTTAGTTTGTGTTAGGCCATTCAGTAGATTAACCATGAGTGAGGGAGATATTTGCCATGGAGAAGTGTGGGATTCACTCTGTGTTGTGTTGAAAAGCAAAATAAAGTCTGTGAGCCGCCATCTGGTGGTTGAATCTCAATCTACAACAAGAGCTACACATTTCTCATTTCATTTACTCTTTATTTATCCAGGTAGTCTCATTGAGCCATGAGAACTCATTTTCAAGAGAGACCTGTTAGGGAGCAGATGGTGGGGGTTGAGGGCCTTGCTCGGGGGCCCAGAGTGGGGTGAATGAGGGTGGAGGCAGGTGTGGGTGTTTCACCTTTTTCCACCCACATTTTTTGATGTTGTCTGTACCGGGGCTTGAACCGGCGATCTTCTGATCACAGGCCCACTGTCTCTAACCACTGCGCCACCACTCCCCTTGCTTTGCCACTCATGTTACAACATGAACCCCTGCAGCTTATACATGTACACATTTGTTTTAGATTTTTAATTTAGTTTGTGTGGCTTATGTTCGCGTGCACTCTATAGACTGGCAATTACTGTAATTCAACCTAGTAAAAAATGCATGTAGATGTCCATGGAGTTGTACCTCTGACCGAGTACAAAACTAACCGTTTGTGTTTTTGTGTCCCACAGCTTTAGTGGATATCACTTGCACTCTGTTGCTGCTCAATCCAGACCTCACCACTGCGTGGAATGTCAGGTACAAACAAATATCTAGTGTCGTATTAAATCCAGTCTGTCCAAATTTCACTTCTTTATTCCCCCAATTCTTTTCTTTTAGATTTTATTTTTGAGTTTCATGTTTTCTGTAATATAAAGTGTCTTATATTGCAGTTGAAACCATGTTTATAAGTGCTGTTTAAAACACGTTTTTCACTGTCTGACGTTAAATTAAACAAAATTTTCCCATTTTAGGTCAGTTAAAGTTCTCAAATTTATTTCTGATTATTAAAGTGTGAATAATTGGAGATAACTATGTAGCTTTTTCTATTACTTCAAAGTCACAAGTTCAGTATTTTAGTACAGTACAGTATTATTACATACCTGTACTGTACTGTAGTTTGTTTTCATTACCTTTAAACTGTATAACTTGAATTAAACATTTTGGGTGTCCTTCTACCAGCTTCTCACAATTAATTTCAATTCAGTTAAGTTTATTTACAGATGCTGGTCATAAAATTAGAATATTGTGAAAAAGTTGATTTATTTCAGTAATTCCATTCAAAAAGTGAAACTTGTATATTCATTCATTACACACAGACTGATATATTTCATTTCATTTCATTTCATTTCATTTCATTTATTCATTTATATAGCACTTTACACAACCACGGTGGTGGTGACCAAAGTGCTTAACAAAAAACAGTGCAGTACTTAAAAAGACAGATTAAAAATCAAGAAAAACACAACATAAAAGCAAAAATAAAACCAGAAATGTCACCACATATTTAATTACTAAAAGCCAGTTTGAATAAAAAAGTCTTAAGCTTTGATTTAAAAGGGCCAAGTTCAGTAATCTGGCTTTCAAATGTTTATTTCTTTTAATGTTGATTATTATAACTGACAACTAATAAAACCCTCAAATTTAATATCTCAGAAACTTAGAATATTACTTAAGACCATTTTTTTAAATTTATGTTGGCCAACTAAAAAGTATGAACATGAAAAGTATGAGCATGTACAACACTCAATATTTGTTTTGGGCTCATTTTGTCTGGATTACTGCATCAGTGTGGCATGGAGTCATCAGTCGGTGGCACTGCTCAGGTGCTATGACGGTCCAGGTTGCTCTGACAGTGGCCTTCAGCTCTTTTGAATTTTAGGGTCTGGCGTATCACATCTTCCTCTTAACAGTACCCTGGGCGGCTGTGGCTGAGTGGTTAAAGCAGTCGTCCTCCAATGCGAGAGTTGGGGGTTTGATTCCACCAGCAGCTACATGCTGAAGTGTCCTTGGGCAAGATACTTAACCCTTCGTTGCCTCTGATGTGTGTCCCATCGGTGTATGAATGTGATCTAAAACACTGATTAGTCTCTTTGGAATGATTTGTTCAATTATCTTTGTAGTGCCCTAGTAGAGTGCTGTATGAATGGGTAAATGAGGACACAGAATGTAGTGTAAAGCGCTTTGAGGGACTTGATAAGACATAAAGGTGCTTTATAAGTACAATCCATTTAAGGTCAGGCGAGTTTGCTGGCCAATTAAGAACAGGGATATTGTGGGCCTTAAACCAGGTACAGTACTGGTAGCTTTGGCACTGTGTGCAGGTGACAAGTCCTGTTGGAAAATGAAATCTGCATCTCCATAAAGTTGGTCAGCAGCAGGAAAAATGAAGTGCTCTAAAACTTCCTGGTAGATGCTGCTTTGACCTTGGACCTCAGAAAACACATTGGACCAACACCAGCAGATGACATGGCACCCCAAACTATCACTGACTGTGGAGACTTGACACTGGACCTCAAGCAACATGGATTCTGTGCCTCTCCTCTTCCTCCAGACCCTGAGACCTTGATTTCCAAATGAAATGCAAACATTACTTTCATCAGAGAACATAAATTTGCTCCACTCAGCAGCAGTCCAGTCCTTTTTGTTTTTAGCCCAGGCGAGACACTTCTGACGCTGTCTTTTGTTCATGAGTGGCTTGACACAAGAAATGCGACAGCTGAAAGCCATGTCCAGTACTAGGCAGCGCTAATCCAAAAATTAGTTCCGCTATTTCTAAAGCACTTATTAATTTATTTAGGTCAGCAATTTCAAAAGCGCTTATGTATTAGCAATGCTAGCGGAAGCTAATGCTAACACGCTAACGTGCAAATGGCAAACTACTTTTTAAAATCCAGCAGATTTGACCATTTCGTGAAACGGTTAAGCTCAGAAAAACCTTGTGCTATAAAGTCAGCTAAGAAATATATTTTTTCTCCGCAAAGAAATAATTGTTTTTACCGTGTTTTCTTGGAAAGTCCTTAGCTTCTGTGGCCGCCGTCATTTTGAAGAGGGCAAATGGCGAACTACTTTTTTAAATCCAGACGCTGAGAAACATCCATAAGTTCACCCTCCATGTTAAAAACTCTTCGTCTGACTCTTCAAAAATAAGCAATAAGGCTGCAGAGTAACACGCTGGCTGCTAACTGC
>JBBPBX010001970.1:3945-15994 GCA_038048925.1 Garcialebias charrua | reverse complement strand
TCAAGGAATCAAAAACCCTGTATGACTGGATATTTTTCTTTTCTTTTCTCCCATGTTACACACATTACTTGTTTCTTTTATTTAATTTTAGTCAGTCCATGTCTTCCCCCCATTTTGTTTGCCCTTTTCAACGACTTCCTGAAAGTTATTACCGTATTTGCCAGTGTATAAGTCTCAGTTTTTTTGCATATACTGTATATGTCAGTCCTGCAACTTTTTTCCCCTCTTCTTCATGATGCTTTTCTTGACTGATGTGACAGAAAATATGGTAATTAAGTTATTCAAAATCGGTGATGGACTTGCGACCTGTCCGGGGTGTATCCCGCACAGTGACTGCTGGACATGGGCACCAGCGACCCCTGTGACCAAAATGGAACAAGCGTGTAAAAGATAATGGATGGATGGAAGTTATTCAAAATTTTACTCTTAATTTAGCTACTCTAAGGGTTTGTGTGATTAAGTTATTTATTTATAGGACAGCAAGTCAAAAGGCAACAATTAACCAAAAATGATATAAGCAGGCTTGTCTACCACATTCCAAAATAAATAAACCTCAGTTCAGGTTTGTGAAGGTTGCTCCTCCTTCATACTGATGCCACAATGAATGAATCATTTCTTTATTTACAGCAAAAGAAAATCAGCAGCCTACATCAATGAGCCTCCTCACTGGCTGCTCACACTGGAGAGTTATCTGCCTTTGGTGGATAGAAAATACCCTTAAAAAAGCGTTGAAGCTTTCCTTTTATAAGAAGCAAAGGACAGCATCCTTAAACGAATAGAAACAATTTACAAGTTCATTTTAGGGTTGAGCGATTTCACTTGGGAAGAGGGTGTACTTTTTCAGAACCTTGGTCTTGTTTCGTTAATGGATAGATGAGTGCAGCATTGGATCAGAAAAGATAACAAAGCAACAGATACAAAGGATTTGTATTACACTAAAAGTAGCGTGACCCATGAGTCTCTATCCATATTCATGAAGGAAAAGGTCAGATGATGCACCTGTTCTCACGTCCTGAAAGCATTTGTCTCCAAGGTTTTCCATAAACATGTTATTTATCAGGAGGTCTTAATTAAAGATGCCCGACTCAGTGCACCGTGTTAGCAGGGATTTCTCAAAGGAGGTGGTGGTGTAATTCACATTAATCCATGCTGCCGTAAATCATCCTCAGGTGTTCATTGTTTTGTCACCAAAATAAGAAACACCGGCTCTATTTTTATAGAAATTGGACTAAAGTGACATCTTTCTGATAATGACTGATCAAGTTGAACATCTTTTTTCATGGAATATTTTCAGGTTTGCGTGCAGAAAGGTGTTCAATGACAGCAGAACGTTTGCAAATAAAACCTCTGGTTAACCACTCTGAGTTCTCGTTCCTTGTAACTTTTCTTCAAAGCGTGGATTGTTTGTCTCGTCAGGTTTGTGTGCTGTAGAAGTCAAGCATTCGGAAAGGTGACATTTGGAAAGGAACATGTTGTGCCTCTAAATGACTAAAAAGTCCTACTTCATTGACAACATTGGCTGAGTCACCGTGCATCATTTTAATTTAGGAACATTTCCAGGTTGAATTTGTTTTTCTGACTTGGGATTGTATACGGGATGACAAATTAAAGTAGAGATCAAATGGTCAACATCGTTTAAGAATGAGTTCTGCTTCAGATCTTCCTGAGCTGGAGAGCTGTGGTGAGATTTGTAAAAAAAATAAAAAGGTGAGACCTTTCTGATATTTGCACCGAGAGCAGACCTTTATATTCCTGCCAATCAGCTGGCACGCCTGTGCCAACGAGCCTGTGCTGTTCTAGCTTTCAGTATCCAGCCAGCCATGAAGAAATGATGAGGTCCCTGCGTGCCATGGCTGCAGTTGCAACCGATAAATCTTCCCTGGTGTGAGTTGGGGGCCGGGATGTACTAATTGCTGTATTGATTTGGAGTTTTGCTTTAAGGCAGCACCTGATAAACACATCAGCCAGAGAGAGGGAAGCACATAGCCTGCAAAGCTTTTGTGTCCATCTTTTCTAAAGGCAGAAAAACACCGCGATTGGCTTCATGTGGAGTTTTTTCTTTGTTGCTTAAACACACTTTAGTGTTCATAAATTTTCCCAAGGAGAAAACATGTTGTCAGTGTATCTGTTGTTTCCTCAGGTGATGCTGGAAGCAGGGAGAGAATAGGATGTCAGCTGTAAATTATATCACTGGGCTGCTTGCCTTGAATGTCTCTCTCTGCCTCTTTGTTGCTACCAATAGTGCAAAGATTCAGAGCTGTGATTTAATTAAGACACAACCCTGGCATCATTTGTTTGGCTCTGTTTAGTTATGCGTCACTGGCTGGGATAAATAAATAAAAAAGGTGGAGCAGGACAAACCCTGTGTCCTGTCAGCTACAGTTTTTAACTTTACAATGAAAAATTTAGTTTTTGATGACGGCCAAAAGGGGTTAGATAATTGCATGATATCAAATATTTTTTGATGAGAGAAATGACTAGAATCATCATTAGTGATTCCAGGAAAATCTGATCAAATGCATTTAACTTTGCAACTTCGTTTTTTTCCCCCCAATTTATGTCTGTTTTGTGACGCTCATTTCTTCAATGTGTCCAGGCTTCATGCCTCTCTGTAACATTTGTCCAATGATTGATGTGAGGTCTGTAGTTGCTAAGAGACAAATTGGAGCCCTGCAACTCTATGAGCACTGACACCAAACACTTTATTCTCCTTTTCAACCAGCCCATCTACAGTTAGTCATGTTGGGTTAGTGAGTTAGGCTGCTGGTACCAGTTATAACATTTGGGACCACCAAAACTAAAGATTAAAAAGCTGGCGTGGACAGAAAACATATTATCCTCTCTTGATGCCACTCACTGATATGGAGGACTCTCTAATATGTGTGCTTCTTTTTGAGGGTTTTCTCTTCACACTCCAGCAAGAATCAAGGACATATTTGGAATGTTCATTTCTGGTCTTTGTTCCTCTAAATGACAGGTAACAGATGGAAGAAAATCTGTTACTGTATGTCTGCACAAAAACTAAAACAAAAAAGTTATAGAAATGTCTCATACATTTAGTCCACGGCAGATCTAGTATGGGTTCAGCTAAGATCCAATTGTTCCTTAAAGTTCCGCTGTAACATTTATTTATTTGGCTTTTTTAATTTTTTATTTCTTTGTTTCTCACAAGTCACAAATACATCGAATTACAGCACCCAGTAAGTTTGCTCAATGGGAACACACAAATTACTCATGGGAACACACAAATTATTTAGAAAACAAATATCTGGGCAACTTAACAGAAGTGCTTAAGCTCATGATGTAAATTTTAGGCTTCTGACAGGTACATAGTGAATTATGATAAATTAAAACAAGTATATCTCAAAACCATTAGAATTACAGGATTTTAAATTAACATACTGTAATATTGGAGGTTGTAACACTGCTTCATTGTATGATGGTTAATCTTATATATTTTAAAGATAAAACAATCTGTTTCTTGTATGGATGCATGATTTGAAGAGCTACACCAAATTGTTCATTTTTAAGATGGGAAGCTTTAAAGGGCTGAGACGAGAAGGTAACAGCAGCCTCCAACCATCATAATGTAGAAACGGTGAACTGTCTTTGTCAGCTTTTGCTCCAAGCTGTGGAGATTTCTTCTGTGTGCATCGAGTCAATTTCCAAATGCTTAAATAAATCCAGTGGAAATACTGCTCTTTATTCTCCTGCTGGTTTCAGATGCTGAAACTGATGATGATCCATCTGGTGTCCATTCTGGAAAAAAAAAAAAAAAGTTTCCGATTAAATAAACCTGTTGAAAATCATCCAAGAAAATATCAATCTAAGACAGCAACCAGATTCAACCAAAGATGAACTAAAGCAATAAAACCATATGGTGCAGAAAAGCGTCACGGTCAGCACAAAAACACGGGGAGGCCGACAGGGAGGACCATACGTCTGGCAAGTTGCCAAGAACAATGAGCCGACGGTGAAAGGATGATCAGCAGAGGTTTAACTGTGGGAGAGTGGGAAATGAAAGCACCTTGGATGATTGTTAATTAGGAACTGGTGTGAGAGATAACTGGTTGAACTGGTGAGGTTGAGTGTGAGAGTGAGGACTGGCACAAGGAAAACAGAGCTGACTAAAAACACAGCAGAACCCAAAGGACCAAAATAGAACAGATCAAGAAAGGAGAACACTAACACAGATATGACAAAAACAGCAGATACATTTTATTAAAACTTAGAAGCCTTGAAAACCCATACATTTACTGTAATATCAATAAGAAAAGGGACATGTGCAGAAGTTAAAAAGCCTGAAGAATTAAAACATATATATTTTAATTCAAGATGGCATTTCTTGTTAACTTTTTACTTTGTTTTCTATTGTAGGGATATATAACCAGTCAGTTTTGCTGACAGTACAATATTCCAGATGAAAGATTGAGTAGATTTAATCTGACACAAACTTACCATCAATATTAAACGAGTTCTCTCTTTTTCAGGATTTAAACAAGAAATTGTGACTAGACAAGATGTAACTTGACAAGAAACGTTATTTATGTTGATTCACCAGGAGATAAATCATTTAATAACAGAATCATTAAATTACATCAAACATTCATATAAGGATTGGCTCTGATTAAATTTCATATAACTTAACTGTAGACAGATTCAAAATTTAGATACAACAGACAAGTAAAAGATGACATTTACTTATTTCTGCAGGCACTTTTAACTTAGTTTGTTGCTGGCAAAAGATATAGAGTTTAAGGAGAAGTTTAGGAGGAAGAAAATGGAGGTTGAAAGGAAATGGTTGAAGTCTTATCTTGAGATATTTTAACCAGAGACATGGCAGCTCCTCGGCGGCTTCCGCTCGACTCCGGGCCAGCTAATGAACATCGACATTTTACCTGTGCGAAGATTCTTCGTCTCTGCCCCGGTAAACTAGTCTCAGCCTTACGTGCACGGACCGTCCGTCCTGCTACGGTGTAGAGGCGACCAGAGTCCATCTTTGCAACGGCTCGCTCACAAGACGGCTTCCACTTCACCGAAGTAACGGCATTTCCTGGTTAGTTTTTTAAGATAAAAGTTTCTTTGAAGGAAATTCCTTCAAATGGAGCGTTTCAGCTCTAGGTCGGGTTTCACAGCAGCTTGCTGTGAAATCCTTACTGATGAACAGAGTCATTGGCATTTTGACTGGCGTTCCCCAGCTTTCAGGAGAAGGACACAGTTTAACTTCCTCACACCAACTCAACAGAGGAGATAGGAAGTGGAAGTTTTAACTGAGACTTGACCCAGAAAATTTATTGTTTTCTGATTGGCCAAATGGCAGCAGGAGAGGCATGTGGTGACATCAGAGCGTGTCACGAGGTCAGTTCATGTCAGAAATCTAAAGAGTTAGTTTTTAAGACGCCAGTATTTATGATAAAAGCTGATTAAAACTGTCTTAACTTCATTAACAACCCTGTTGATCTGTTGGTTTGATTAAGACAACGTCATTACAGCATCACATATGGAACTTATTAATGATAATAGCAAAAACAGATATTATTCATCTTGATTATTTAAGTAGGACAAAAACAAAAGTCTCTGGGTATGGTGATGTCCTGAATTCAAGCTAACTGAATGAGATAAAGTGTCACTTTATCTTCACTTGCAAGTTTTGAGAGGAGAAATCCTTCATAAATAACATCTTGAAATAACATTTGCTATTCAGCATGAATTAAACAGTTTGAATTAAACAGTCTTTGACTATCAAACATTACTGTAAATTCAATAAAGCTTTCTTAACACAAGGTTACTGTATTTATTAACACAAAATAAAGGAACAAGAGAGTCTCTTATGACTTATTGTGTATTGATTCAAAATAATGTAATAAAATAGTGTCCACTCGTCTCCTTGAGAGCCTCAAAAGAAGTGTACCACTAAGAGTTCAGAGAGATGTGAAAAGGTGTAAATCCAGGTCAGAGGTGAGGGCCTGTATCACTACATTATTCTATCTATTTTTCTTTTATTAAAGTCAGAGCATCATTGTGTTTTGTAGAGTTCTAGACTGAGTTATTGACTTTTTAAAAACTTTTTCCACTTAAAATACCCACATACATTACTAATAGACATTTTACAAGAAAACCAAATGCACTGCACTTTATTTACCTTTAGAATGGGGAGTTATGATGTAAAGAAGGAATAATCTGTCCATCTTTACCTGCCTCTTCCTTTCTGGGTCGCAGGAGTCACTGGTGCCCTTATCCAGCAGTCACTGTACGAGAGACGGGGGACACCCTGGACAGGTCTCCAGTCTGTCATAGAGACAAACGAGACAACCATTCACGCTCACACCTAGGGACAATTTAGAGTTACCATTTAGTCTAAAGTTTTTGGTCTGTGGGAGGAAACTGGAATATCTGGGTAAAACACACACATGCACAGAGAGAACATGCAAACTCCACCCAGAAAGGACCCCAGGCTGAGATTTGATTAATCAACCTTTTTGCTGAGAAACAGCAGCGCTACCAACTGTTCCACTGTGCTGCCCAAATAAATAAATAAATAATGTACAATATTTTTACAATAATTTCCTCCCAGGATGGAAGTTTAATTCGAACGGCTGATTACACTGCTCACTTTATTTCTGCAAATCGTAACAACATTTTCATGAAGTCAAAACTCTTTAAGTCTAATGCAAATCTTCTTAAATAAGTGTTAAGTGCCTCACTTTTGAATGTACAGTATATGCCTAACCATAATGAAACATTATACAGAATTTTCACAACTTTGCAGCTTTATCTTTCCACATTTTCACAGGTTTTTGTATTTTCAGCTGCCAGAGCTATTCTTGTGTCTATCTCTAAGTAAAGTTTGACCAGAAATGAGTAAAAGCCTGTATAATGCTGCCAGCACCTGTGCAGTGATTCATTAGAAGTGAACTGACATTTGAATAAAAACAGTACAACTAGTTTTTCTTCCAAGAATTATACGTTTAAAATTCTGACCTTTAGAAAAACTTCAAGGTTTTAAGAGGCAGAAAACCTTCAGTCACAGACTAGTTTTAAAGAAATACATGCAGCCAATTCTTATTGAAAAAACAACAACAATCTTTTAAAGATTGCATTATGAGATGCAAAGTCGTAATTACATATGTTTTTTTACTTATGTTATAATTTGGAGATGGTTTCTTAGGACTTAAAATGTCTTTTTAATTTATGTTGCAAAGAGGGCTTCCGCAGAAGGTAATGTGTGTTAGCTTTTAAAAAAGACTGCCATGAGATGTTGTTTGATATAAATATTTATTTGTTTTGTTCATTTTCCCCAAACCTTTCCTATGTATATTAAATATTCAAAATCTCTTTAATTGTCACCAAATTTCAAAGTTTCAATTCATTCATTCCACCACTTGATCTTGATTTTCTTTTAAATTTATTAGATAATTTGTCCGGTCTGAAACACAAAAACCTCACATGACTGATCCAATGTGTTCCTAAATATGATATAAAACCTGGATATTCTATAGATAAAAGCACAGATTTCCCCTCTTACATCATGAGGATTCAGTGTTTTTGATGTGAAAAACCTTACGTGCATGCTGTGTGATCCTCTTATGCAGGGACTCAGAGCAATGATTAACCGCACGCCTAGTTGAGGTATATCTGTTGTGCAGTTCTACGTTCAGTGTGCTTGTAAATATAATATTCTTATCAAATGACTTTTGGGAATTTTTCAGAAGTGCCATTTAGTTGGCTTTTGTCAGATGAGAATACTAGTGACATATTTTACTGTCACCTGCTGGTTACACTGTGCAGCTTCATTCATTTGCCTTATGCCTGGTACCCACCGGACCCCTGTCGGGCGGCTGAAGCGGCCGGTTTACATTCAAAGTCTATGTGGAGACGAGTCGAGGCACGGCGAACCGTGAAGCGGCGCGTTTTGAGTGATTGAAGCGGCGCGCCGGCACACGGCAGTTCCTTTCCACGCACGCGCGCGTCCAAAGCAACCTACGCGTCGAGCCGCCAACGTCATAAAATTCGATCTCTGGTGGCTCGACGCGTCCAGCAAACAGTCGGGAGAGCCTCTGCTATGTGATGACACAACGACAACGGGACTTTTTTTGGACTTTTTAAACTTACCCGATCGAGCTTCCATGAATTGGAACCAAACTCCGGTAAGAAACTTGGCATTTTAAACAGTTGCTCCTGTCCACTCCAGCGTTTGATCACCCCAAACATAAAAAAACGTTTTAATCTCACCAAAGACTGTCGGAGCTGCAGTAACACAACAACTGACCCGGAAAACGAGCTAGACCCCCTCCCCTCTGCCTCCCCCTAGTGCGCATCATCAGACGCGTCCCAGTGGGTACCTGGCATCAGTGACAAGCGGCCAAAAGGGGGCGGCAGGAGCGTTCTGACAAGTTTGGTGGGGACCAGGCATTAGAGTAGTGACTTTTTCTGTCTTTCAGCTTTTCCCTCTTGAGGGGTTGCCACAGTGAGTTATCCTTAGTGACTAATTATTAAAAATCTATTTGTATACTAGTACTCTGGTTTAATTTGTAAACTAATAGTTGCCAGTATGCAAATAGTAGGCGGGCCAGCTGGGGTGAGCAGGTTGTTTAGAGGTAGGGGGTCTGAGGATATTGCCCCTGAAAATTTTGAACAAAGTAGTTGCAATGTCCTGCATGTTGTTGTATTTTAACAAATTGTTCATGGCTGCTGCATATGGGCTACTGCCCATGTACATCTGCCTGTTTAGCTCATTCGGCACTCACCCCGCCACTCTTTTAGTGGTGGGGTGGATATTTTTTAAGGGTAGAAGCAGAAATGCTTACTTGAAGCGGCAAATTGTATGTGATAAGAAGTTGTAGGTGGCTGTTGTGTTTAAAATTAATGTTTATATACCTTTCAGATTACATATCCAATATAGGTTTTATTTGTTCATAACTTTATTATTAGTAAACTTAACAGTTACCGGATCCAAGCCAACAGTTGCCGGAACACACCCTGTCAAAATAAAAGTTCCCGGTTCCTGTTCTTGCAGGATCTAGCTGAAATTAAGCACTATCTGCCTGTACTTGTTTAATTAACTGGTAGGAACATAACACAGCTGGAGAACAGTAAAAACAATTGTTTTAATCTAAATAGCCAATATATATTATATTTGTCCCAATATTACTACCATCTAATGACATTCTCAGTCCCTGAGTGGCAAAGGTACAGAAATGTAGCTTTTTCCCCTTGTATTTCTTTAAGTCTTTAGAAGATTATCAAATGTTTCAGGATATTTAAAAATGTACACTAATTTGACTCCATACAGTGCATTTGTTTTGTTTTTTAAGTCCTTAAAGTTCCAAAAAGTAAAGTGAATCTTGAAATAAAAGGGATTTATGACAGTTTTTATTTAGTTCACATTATGCATGCACAAATTATGAGGATTTTTCCCCATTATATATAAAAAGCCCCAATGAGATAAACTACACAAAAGTGGTCTTAATTTAATTCTCTGGGTGGACACATAAACACTGCAGTAACAGATACCCCTTCTGTGCTCTCACTCTGATCATTTCAATGAAAAACAATAATGAAACCTGACATGTGGTTGGATGTGTCTTTTGATTCTGATTCAAACCAACTCTCCATGAATATCTAAAAAGCTGTAGGACTGCCATCAAAGACAGAGCAGCCAATCACACGCCAGGGTTGTGTTGAATCATCTGTATTGATACAGTATGGGGATGTCATGCCTGTTGCACTTGAAAAGAAGAGGCTCCTATCAGCTTTCAGCAGATTGCAATGAATGTTGGGTTACAGCGACAGAGATAAGGAATAACTCCCACAGAAGCTCAGAGCTTCATAGAGTGACACAATGATTTAACTAAGCTTGGAAATTTCACTCGTCATATTAGATATGCAAACTGGTTTGTCGTCATTATTTAGCCAAAGCAGATGGTCATCAGTCTAAGCAAGGGTTCTGCATATCAGTGTGCCAGTCGAAATCATTGCCTCAGTAAATGCACATCCATGAGACAGCGGTGCAATGTCAGCATTATACGCCATATGGAATGAAAAAGCAGAAAATGTCCCAGAGCTGCAAAAAAAAGAAGAAGAGATAGATCAGCTCATTAATAGAGTAAATAAAGTCTCAGGTGACAGCTATTAATGCAGTTTTATTATGCTAATAAATCTCAAGGGGCTCTCATGCTTCACATGAATATTGCTGATTATGATTCTCTGAAACAAATTTACAGACTGGAATGCAAATTTATGTGAGCGTGTAAATTTTGCTAAATGTCTTGCTGACTTATATTATTGCATATTTCACCTGAAGTTTGTTTTTCCACAAAATGCTAATGCATTCTATAAGTTTTAGTGTAGGCTAGGTGATAAACAAAAAAATAAATAAATAAAGTGCAAAAAGCAAACGTATATTTTAATTTTAAGGAGGATATGAGCGTTAATAAAAATACTTTTTTTCATTTATATTTGGTTTTAAAAATCCCAGTGGCACTGCATGTGTTCACCTATACATTATTTAATTTATCTGAATACCTTACTGAAGCAGCAGTCTGATGTGCAGGGGCTAATAACATCTTAAAAAGTATCAATATGATGGTCATTTACTAAAGGAAATACTTCTATCATAATGAAAATGAAGGACCCCACTCACCCAGCACACACATTTTTGTCCCTCTCCCCTCAGGCAGGAAGTTGTGCAGCATTGAGTTTAGAACCACTGGACTGAGGAACAGCTTCTACCCTGAAGCTGTTGGACTCATAAATCCCTAACTAGGAAAATCATTGAATGTGATGCTACTTTAATTGGTGATATGTGACTTTATCTGTTCTTTTGATTATCCATGCTGTTGTAATCATACCCATCGGCTCACAACAGACTCATGTTCAGGCTGCTGCTGTATTATATTACATTATTGTAGTTTAGAGTATACCTTAGATTATTGTAAAATGATTTCTTTTTTATTCTTTTTATATTTTTTTTATTTTGGGGTGTAACTGGGACCTTGAGTACACAATTTTGTTCCACTTCATGTACCACGTGTGTTTCGAATGACAAAGAACCTTGAATTCTTGCATTTTGCCATTCAAATAAACATTTCTTTAAAACCTATATTTTAGTTTTCCTAGCAACATGTCTTTTCTGACATGTTATTTTAGAAATAAAGATATTCAAAAGCTACTTTACATTAGATATGCAAAGATTTAGACTTTATTGTAATTTCACGGATTGCTGCTGATTTGGACTTTCAACTGTTTTCTTTTTCTTTATTTATTGCCACATTGTTTTAGATTTTACTATGCTGACTTGATATGTTACTCAATGTTCCTCTTTCGGTAGACACAGATTGACTGGAGCACAATCCACCACGAGGAACCAACGTTCCACTTGCTCAGAATGACACATTTCTAGTAATGCTTCCATTTTTTCTTCAGCCTGAAGCTCAACCTGCCCAATAGACGATGGTAGTCTGGACCCAACAAGCAAATCCATTTACTCACTAGCTTCTTTTAGTTTCAAAGTCTGAATAACCTTGGCTGGAAATCAGAAAATATTATTACTGCAGGTTTTTTTTTAACTCCACTGGTCGAATCCATCCTGCTGAGTCCCTGTTGGTTTGTTAGACGTGTTGTGGCTTGAGCAGTGGTTAGAGAAGATGCCAGACGCAGAACATGTGGATGCAAGAGGTTGAAGGAACCATTTGAAACTCTATTAATAAAACAAGGAACATAAGAAAGAAGTACTGAAAATGCTCACATTCTGACAACTGATTATTTGCAGCAATAATCATACTTGCATACATACTGTGTAATTACACAGACAGCATGAAGTAAAAGTGCCATTTCTTTTCATTTTGACCAAAGGTTCTTTAGCATTATTTCTGACTCAGTGAAGGTAAAATTTGTTAATGCAGGCAGAAAATTAAAGAGCTCCTCTGAATTACCTAAGTGTCCACGGGGAGCTCAACACTGAGTTGACGAGAGTAAGAAATAGTTGGAAACTCACCTCTGTCTCAATTATAACATTTGCAAAAGCCATAAAGCAGGACAACAGTAGCAT